>JAEQBH010007262.1:0-100563 GCA_016808115.1 Tetrastigma voinierianum | reverse complement strand
GGTTCCATGTGGTATCCACATGATCATGCCATGTGTCACCCGACACCCAATGCTTCGAAAAACGTGAAATTCCGACTGTCTCGGAATCCTACGAAATTTGACGGGGTAACTAGATTTCACGAGATGAATTCAATGGTGAATTCCGTTTTATAATCCAAGATCTAGAAAATTTCCTCTTTTCAACTCCAAAATTACCGCTTACTCCTTATCGAGAAAAACCGAATTTTTCCGTGTTTACATTCTTCCCTAATGTGACTCTTTATCCCCGAAATTCACATACTAGCACACACAAACACATGCATATGTAGTAATGATTCTAAATTAAACATAGACCATGCACCTTCGTCCTCAAATAGGAAATGATAGGGCGGCCCATCGTGTCCTCGTGTTCCCAAGTTGCCTCCCTCTACTCCAATCGTATTGCCACCGCACTTCACTAACCGTGACGGCCAAGGCCGCAAACCCGATCCTAATCATCTAAGATATACACCGTCCCTCCTCAAAGGTCCCACAAGATAACAAGAATGTCTCCCAACCATTAAGCAAGAGTCGATATATACTTCAAGGCTAATGGACGTGGAACACCATGACACTTCTTGATAAACCCTGGTAGTACCAACCGATATGCAATTGTGCCCACCCTCTCGAGTATCTCGAAGGGCTCGATATACCTTGGCCCTAGCTTCCCTCGCTTGTCGAATCTGACCACTCTTCTCTTAGGCATCACCTTCAAGAAGACGTGATCACCCACCTCAAACTCTAGAGGTCGACGGTCCGTCGTAGCCTTCTGCCTACTCGGAGTCGTGAAGAAGGCGTGAATCAAATCCACCTTCTCGCAGGTGTCTTGAATCACATCTTGACTAGTGATGGAGGTTTCACCTCTCGGGTCTAACAAATCTGGGATCGATACGGCCTCCCATATATGCCCTCCCATAGTAGACACTTGAATATCTCGTCCGATAACCATTTGCTGTAAAGCACTATACTAAGGGTAAATGTTCTCTCAGCTACACTTAAGATCCAAGACGCCGTCACAGCATGTCCTCTCTTAAACTGTATGGTCCTCTCCACCGACCATCCGTCCCATAGATGAAACACCGTGCTCATCATCAACCAGGTCCCCATAGCCTGGAAACTTCTTCCAAAAGTGTGTCAGAACCTGATCCCGTCCGATAATGACAGAGACTGCACCTATGTAATCGGACAACTTACTAATATACAACCGGCAAAATTCCTCCAAGCAGAAGGTCATCCTCACCCTCCCAGGAAAGTGTGCTAACTTAGTGAGCCAGTCCACTATAACCCATACCAAGATAATGCCTCCCCGTGTCCGTGGCGTACGCCAAATCCATCAGACATGCTTCCACTTCCACTCTGCTACCTCCAAAGCCTTGAGTAGCCCTACTGGCTTCTGGTGCTTAGCCTTTACTTGTTGACACGTGAGACACCGTCGAACAAAATCTCCAACGTGTCGCTTCATCCCGCTCCAATAATACTGGCGACGAATATCATGGTACATTTTCTTACCACTTGGATGCACAACGAATCGAGAGCAGTGGAACTCCCAGAGGATTTCCTCTCTCAGATCAGTCAGTTGGGGAACCATGACCCGTCCCCTATACCAAAGACTACCATCTGCGTCCTACCCTTACGACTCTATCACCCTGCTCAATAGGGATGGCATAGCTACCAAACTTCCATGCTCCTTGAGCCTGATCACTTTACTGTAGCTTAAACTGTTCCACAGTGTAAAACCCGAGAAAAATGCAATTTTTTGAAAAAATGGCAAAACGGCATTTGGTTACTACAAAGACAAAAGTTAAAACCTCAAATTTTTCAGATTCGAATAATGAAACAGACTTCACCGCTGTACGTGTCTCAAAAAAATCTGGGCCACTCCAGCAAATTTTCATTTTGATTCGAGACAATGGAAATTTTACGCCGAGGTGTCGCGGGTTGGATACCACAAGTGAATGCCACATGGCACCATAGGAGATGGACACATGGCATGATAGCCATGTGGTGGGTGCAGCGACACATGACACTGTCAATGACTCACATGTAGCCACATGTCAAAATGGAGAGAAAAAGGGAAAATCAAATGAATAAATAAATAAATGGATTAATTAAGGGAAAGTCAAAAAAGAAAGAAGGGCCTCTTTTTTTTTTTTGGGAGGAGAGCAAACCTCGCAGCTAAAAGGGAGAAAGAGGAATAGCGAAATTTTGCAGAGAAGCTCTAAATTTTCCCCAAGATCTACTGAGATCTGACTGACTGGCTACGGGAAGAAGAGGCAAAAGCTTCATCTATGTAATGAAAGCACGTAGCATTCAATCACTGAAGCCACAAACTCCAAGAGGTAGAGAATTTTCCTGCTTGGATTATTTCTAGCCTAAAAGCCAGTTAATGGCATAGGTTTTCTTTGGAACAATGACTGACCGTGTGATTTAGTTCCAAGATTTTGGGACTGAATATTAGGAATTTTCGGGATCAAGTTTTTAATAACCGACATAATTTTCGGATTACTGGGCAATCGAATTGAATTTTCGACCCGCTTCCTAACGCTTGACTAAATTTGTGGACTATTTTCTGACAACGTCAATTTTCGAGACTTTTTTTCGAACAGTCCGACAGGATTTTCGACTATTTTCTATATCCGGACTAATTTTCAGATTGTGTGTGTGCTGTTTCTTTTATGTGTTATTGCAAAAAAAATTGAATAACATGTTGGTTGTGATCCCAGGACTGAGGTTTCCGGGTTTTGTTTTATGTTTTGATATCACAGTGATTTGGTGACGAATGAAACCAAAAATGGTTCATAGTTGTGAAGGGACTGAGAGGTGCCCTATTTATTTGGGTATGAGATTTGGGTCATTTTGTGTGTTATTGTTGGAAAAATAAATAACATGTCAGTTGCGGTGAAAAACTGTGTTAATATGTGTTCGCGTGATGTATTAACATGCAATCAGGATGAATGTAAATTATATGTGCGAAATATAATTATCCAGAATTTATAAATATTGTGCATGTAGCAGACATATACGAAATGCATAAATGCATTTCATATGCACGATAACATCACGCTAAGTCGGGTGTGTGCATGGTGTTGGTTATTTACCATTTTGTGAATGTGTGATGAGCTCTGAAATGGGATAATGTCCAAAATCGAGACTCACGCCAGGTAAAACACATAACACGCTAATCACGTGTGTTTAGGGAAGTAAGATGGAGTGATCCCCTGTGGTGAAAGACCCAAATTTTATTCTCGGGTCGATGATTAGATCCGGGCGATGAAAGTTCACTTAAAGTATCTAAGGCGGAGAAGCCTCGCTGCGAGACCTCGAAATTCGCAACCCAAATAAACATATATGGGACGGATAAAATTGTCGTGATTATGAAGAAGGTCAATGTAGCCTTGATATTACCTTAGTAACATTTTGTAAAAAAATATTTCAGATAAAAGAATTGTGAAGAATTTCTAATTACTGTCAACATTTCGTATGTATCATGGTAAGAAGGCTATTATCTGACTTACAGATCGAATTAAGCTGCTTTATTTTCATATTTTAGATTCAAATGCAATGAACGGGCCCAGAAAGTGACGTATATTGGGGCTATGGACAAATGAACCCTGTGGAGTCAATACTTCTTCTGTTGAGACCCTGGATGGGTTATGATTATATTGTTATACAGGTTGTATGTTGGGTAGAGCTCCCCGAACAAAGGAGACTCTGCCTGATTTTGAAAATATGGATCCCGATAAATGGGACATAACAGTGTGGTATCGGGTTACCCGAAATCCAGGAATTCGTAACATGGTCACACGGGACCCCGGATTCGGGGGCCCACAGCCTGGTATCGTAGCTAGTAAACGATTATTTAGGGAGCTCGGGTGTTGGTATCCATAAGTATGGTTTTGATACCAGCTTCACAGCTTGGTATCAGAGCTTATGTATACGAATACCTAGGACTCTATGGGCACGGGGTTAGATCATGCATTGTTGTGTGTTGCGTGTTTTGTGCTTAACATGATGCGTTATTAAGTGATTGTGTGTTATAAATTACGTGAATTATATATATGGAAGAATGTATAGGAAAAGACAAACACTAGGGTTAGAAAACATAACCTTAAGAGTTCAAGAACAAAATGAACGTGGATAATTCGGAGGTTAAGGTCTATTAGCAAGGGCATATACACTACTACTAGGACAAGAAAAGAAATCTCGCCATATTTGACTCAGGTGTATATGGCAAATCGAGGAAGAGGACGTAGAGCTTGTCCACGGGAAAATAGTCAACCACCAATTGCGGTTTGACCCACGTGCCTTAGAGAAAGCATAGGGCACCGCGAGCTTGACATCATTGTGTAGCGAAGGCTATGGTCGCTACCACGTGACAAACTAGTGCAATGAAGGGCCAGTGGAGGGATGAGTAACCTGTGGGCTCATCATCCGAAGACACCGAGAGGAGGACTCATGGTCAAGACAACTTTGGCCATTGAAAGAGAAATAGACGACACACGAAGCATCTAGGCCATGGGTGCTAGTGCTGAGAGGAAGGAGAATCAATCTTCTTCTAGCTTTAGGAAGAAGTAGAAGACTTCTGCTTCGTACGGATTTCAAGGACGGGGCCACGTCTACCAGGGCCAAGGCCAAGTCGGGGCTTCTAGCCAGATAGGCATATGACATGCTACCATTGCCATCATCCTGGGCACATGAGACGGGATTATCCACAGAGGCAGGGATCCCAGAATTATGAGACAACGCAGTCCCAGTCATCAATGGGACAGGCGAGGACACAATTTGTTCCTTCTCACCCCAATGTCGTGGGCTAAAGGACTAGTATCGCCCTGTGGTGTTGCATTGTGCGCCCTTCTCGCTACAATGATAGGCCAAAGAGACCAGGGTATGGGTCGAGGTCGAGGTTGATTCCAAGAATTTCAGGCCAGTACTTCAAGGACCCAAGGGCGTGTCTACGTGGCATCGCAGACCGAGCTCAGATCAAGATGATATGCGGTACGCTTCGCCTCACAAGAGTATTGTTTAAATTCAATGCATCATATTCATGCTTATTGTCGTATTCAGGAATGTTTTGAGCTTAAAGGTTGAATCCTTGGGAAAGTCGTTGCATGTGAGTTCTCCCGGATTAGGTGAGAATCGATCAAATATGTCGAGATCGCGGAGTTAGAGATCCCGGGATTCTACTCATGGTGGACCTTCTGCAATGGACATATCGTGATTTTGATGTCATTCTCAAAGGGATTGGTTGATTCGCGACACCTGGCTGTCATTGATTGTGATAGTAAGAGATAACGCCTACACACAGATTCGTGACATCCGCAGGACTTTTCAGGGGACAAGTACGATGTTTCACCCTGCACCGTACGACTCCGCATGGCATACAGTTGATTGGTTGGCTAGCAAGCCTTGCACTCGGAGGAGATTGAGGTGAGATAGGAATTGGATCTACCTTGGGTAGTTTGCGAGTATGATGATGTTTTTCCTCGATGAGCTAACGGATTACCTGCACAGAATGTGACTTATGTACTGAAGTTGCACCGTACGCCATTTCTATGACTCTCATAGAATGACACCAATCGAGTTACAAGAATTCAAGGTCCAACACAGGAGTCAAGTAGACAAGTGGTTTTATTAGATTCCAGCACTTCACCTTGGAGCGCTTCTGCTCAAGTACTAGAAAGAGGTCGTACCCGGGAGTGGAAAGACCCGTGTGAGAAGGCATTCCAAGAATCGAAAAGGAGGCTTACTTAAGCTCTTAACTGGATAGTCTTAAAGGGACAGAGGCACATGTTGCATTGTGATGTGCTCAAGGACAGACTGGGATACATTCTTATGCAGTCTGGGAGGGTTGTAGCTTATGGTTCCAGACATCTAAAGAATCATGAGCGCATCAATCTTGGCACATGACGGTAGTAGTCAGCGAACCACCATTGTCTACTTTAAAGATTCGTGCCACTACTTATGGTGAGGCTGAAGTATTTTTATACCAAAAGAGTCTGAATTATATTTTCACACTGGACCTTAACAACATGAGGTACGTGCATGGATGGAGACAGGAGGATTATGACTTCACTTCTGTACACCTGCAAGGAAATGCAGTGGTCGATACGCCATTGGTCATGAGGAGTATCAAGGTGTAGCCGAGTGGCGTATGCCCGAGACCTGTGGGATAGCTTAGGCCGCATCGTGATTAGGCTCAGGCTGCGGGAGTTTATGGCTACGCCGTCCCTACCGAAAGGTATGATTGAACCCCAAGGGGTAGGACGAGAGATATCATTCATCAAGGACCGAGTACAATTGGGGTGACGGTGACGCATATCGGGCCATCCACACAAATGGTAGTCTTCGTGATGTGGGCTGGCCAGGGTTCCCCAATTGACCGCTTTGAAAGAGGAGATCCTTAAAGAGTTCGACTGCTCTCGATTTGTTGTGCATCTAGGTGGCACGAAGATGTGTCGTGATCTTCGTCGCGAGCACTGAGTGGGACAGTTTGCACACTAGAAATTTCATTGATGGTGTCTCATGTGTCGTAGATGTGTCGAGCATCAAGCCGCAGGGTTACTCCGAACTATCGAGGTAGTCGAGTGGGGCTGAGCACGTCACCTACCGACCCGCACTCCACTCAACCAGACACCCCACGAGGCATGACGCAGCATGGGTGATAAGTGACCAAATTTCACCAAGTCACATTTTTCTAGCAAGCAGTGCATGACCTTCACAATCGGAGGAATTCCTCGCCTGTATATTCGAGAGATTATCCTGGGTACATGCAGACACCCCCTTCCTGACAGTGGAATTCGCTGCCAACTCCACGCACCTCCCAACCAAGCTCGCTCGACCGGCGTTACCATGAAGCTGCCGTTAAAACTACTGAATCGCCTTGAAAACGCTGGTTATAAAATTTTACTTTTCATCAAAATCACACCTTTAAATTTAACAAACCAAGAAGATAGCGGCAAGATTGGTGTCATTCGAAATACAAAAATCACTAGATAAAAAAACACTCCCAGGCCATTTTCCAAAAATCCAACTACAACCATAAAGGACCTTTGGTCCTTATCAAAAATATAAGATAAGAATCAATCCAACATAATTTCATCGCAACCTGTTTTTCTCAAAACCATGCATGCATATTTTACAAAAGATATTTACATATGTACAAAATGTCACATTTTAACTTTTACTACATTTACATTACACCTATCTTTATATATATATATATATATATATAACACAACGCCTAGACTGAGGATCCCGAACGGTCTTTCTAGCTTCAAAGACTCCGCACCTGAAAAAATTATTTAAAAAACAGTAAACCGTGAGTCAAATGTGCACGCCCCAAAACTCCGGGGCAGGGTGTCCGTTGACTACTCGTCAACCTGCGGAAAATCTATACGTCTCGTATTACGAGACTCATACCTGAGTAAAAATGACCTCTTGGGCCCATACACCAATACTCATCAAACATATACCCAACTATATTCCAATAGTCCAAGAGTTATTTTATTACTCTTAATACAAATACATATTAAAATCTACAATTCTAATGATATATTATCCTAAAAATATCAAAGTCACAACCCGACTTTCTCTCAAAATCGCCCTAAAATGAGCCGCTCTTCCCCGAACGCTCCCTCGTGACCAAAAATGTTCCCTCGATGTGGTGAGCTATCGCCCTTAGCAGTGGTCCACCCTAACGGGTTACTCCCCACCTGGGCGCATATAATGATCCGATGAATCCACACACTCAAGTAAATACGTGATCCTACTTGAATGTCTATATGTCCATCCCCATGTCTCGAGTCCTCACCGACTCCCTCACACTTGCCTAAGCCATATGAGAAAAACACCATTTTCAAAACAAACTCATTGTTTCGAAATACACTACCTAGATCTGAAAGATGGGACTACCCTTCGAGGCGAATGTGTTGAGAACTTCCCAAATAAATATGGTCCTCATCCGAAATGATCCGTTCGAATCGTCTCCCAACCCCATTCTCCCGAATATCATCCCGTGAAATTCCTTCGCAACCATGTTCGCTTTTCACCATGTCATGCACTCACACCTAATTTCTAGGTTACCCAGTGCATATGAAAATGCATTATGCCAGATCCAATAACTCATGCTAATATATATAACATAAACATACTAACATAATTAATCCATACCAAAACATGTTATACAAATTTCTAATCCATTAAACCAAAATTAGCTCGCTACGGGCTAATTCAACACCACGAGCAACTCAATTTTGAATCACTCCACCAAACATATTTTCTCACAAAATATTTTGTGAATATATTCACGTGAATGAAACCCCGTTAATGCTCACGCCAATCACCCAACATCGGTTCCACTTTGTGAACCCGAAATTCATGGCCATTTCCGGCCTCATACACATCAAAACATGATTTAATGCATAAATCAACACCCAAGATGCCCAAACACGGCGTAATCGCACGCAACGGCCCAAAAAGGCTCCAATTTTCTACATTTCTGCTCCAAGTTTTGGACCGATCAAACGAATGGCCCAAGGCCTCAATAAACTCAATCATCAACAAAACACTTAAACAAAGTGTAACTTCAAGTAGGATAAAACCCCTACCTCACGGAGTTTGTCAAAACTCCAAGAAACCGGTGCCCACGCGTTGTCCTCGATGCGTAGAACCACTTTCCTTCTCGGGGCTCAAGAAATCCAATGGTTTGACGTTTAGGATCTAAAGAGAAGTGGCACACTCTCTCTCTAAAATAAAAAACCTAAGCTCACTGTAAGTCTTCTCCTCCCTCACATTTTCTTTTGACCTTAGAAGAAAGAAGATGATCATTATTTGAAGTTTTGTCCTTTTCCTCATTTAGAATTCCAAAAATGTCATCCATGTCCCTTCTCTTGGATTTTGACATGTGACACAATCTCGACCATCCGTTTCCATCCTCTCTAAAATCTTGTAACATGTGTCACAAGAGTACATGTTATAGATGACTTTTGTCACATCACATGTCGTTTTACGACACCCGATACTTATAGTTCGGGGAAAACGCGCAAATTCGAATCGGCTCCCGAATTTGACGAAATTCTACGTGTTACCAGGGATTCGCGAGATCGATTCCAATCCAACTGCTTCATCATCCCAGATCTAGAAAATTTCGATTTACCGAAATTGCCAATTTTGCCATTTTTCGTAAATCGAATTTTCTAGTGGTCTCACAAAACGCCTGAGTACTCAAAGTTCTAAATGTTGTTGTCCTGTTGTATGTGGTCTCCCAATATGAAAATATGTACAAAAATGGTTGTAAACTCCGTTTTAAGAGAAAACCGAAGTTTTTGCTATGAAAACCATTTTGAAAATCGCTCAAACTATTTACGCCGCCAAACTGCTTCGGTAATTTTCGTTAATATCCGAAAGTCGCTATAACGTAACCGGCAATTTCAAACCACTATGGCCCAATTTTGAAATACCCAGACATGATGCCACCAACCCCGAATCCCGGCATCGGTAGTGAACCCTGAACACCACCGTCTAATATGGTCCGATGAACACGGCGGATCTCTATAAACATACGGAACTCCTGAATTCAAAAAATACCCCCGGATGGAACCTCTAACCAACACCTCATCGCCATGTACTATGTCGCGCTTAACTATCTATACACTCGAACGTGTGTAGGGCGACTCAATTATATAAATATATACTGATATCTAACTCCCAATTGTCAACCGTGCAATATAGTTAGTCATAATGTCCTACATAACCCCGCCATGCAATCCGAGATAATTCCACCTAAACTGAGCTGTGTCATCTAGTGGGGTTTTTGTTAAACCGTACAAACTCGTTTCTTAAGTACTCGAAATCGAAATTTTCAAATGGTATAAACAAGTGGAGGTAAAAAAAAATGTTTTACTAATTACATTATATTTTCAAAGCACTTTACAAACTCAGACTAAACACTTTCATTTTCGAAACGATTTGAGTACTCACCTTTTTCTCGACTAATTTCTTTCACTCTTGTCAAGCACGCTAGATTAGTCGTCGTATGCTCCAATCGCCTACACACCCATACAAATTACGAAAAATGCCCTCAGCCAACGTTCTTAACCACAAACATACAGTAGCTTCAAAGAGACTACACGAATCCAACTTCAATTCTAACAAAACTACGCATATTCCCATTCGATATGACATCGAGCATGGTATGCGAAAATGGACCAAATGCCCCTACACATGAATTGCCCCATCAAAACTATCCGTTTCAGCAATTTTTTCAAACCCCATGCTATTCTATGTATTAGACCACACACGTCAGCACAACCAAGCAATTTGCACACTTAGTGCTACAATTAAATTTTTTCAGAAATTATGTGGGCACCAAATGCTATTGACAGGCATATGATTAAATTCTATACTCAAGGGACTTCCCTGAACCATTTTGGCAATTTATTATTATTATTATCCTTTTGAAATTCCATAATACTTTCACCCCTCCACTTTCCTTAATTGCAAAAGTGCCACAATTCTTTGAAAACTTTACAATTTCATCCTTAAAAACAACTTTCAAAAATTCTATTATGACACTAAATAATTAAGGAAGCCCTTGGTGCACATATGCGACCCTACGGTTACACATACCGTACACCCTCTCGGGACGGGGCGTCACAAATCCTCCTTCCTTTAGAATATTTTGTCCTCGAAATTAACAAAACTAACATAAAGAGGATATCTTAATTTGAAACAATCAAGATATTGATCACAGATCCGAGCTCTCTCGACTCTAATGTGAGCCTCCTTTTAATCCCATGATTCCCATAAAACTTTAATTAAAGGAATGATCTTATTCAAAATCTTCTCAAGGACGACTATCCGCATGTCGCTCCTTATAGGTAATAAATTATCCTTTATTCTACTCTGTTGATCTCCGAAAGGCATAGGAGGGATTTGGAATGTAATTGGCAGGCGTGGATACATGGAAACACACATGAACCTTAGACAACTCGGGAGTGAAGGTCTAGCTCCTATATGATATCGGGTCCCACTCCCGACAATAATCTCATATGGCCCTATGTATCTGTGTGTGCCCCCAAATTCTTTCCGCATCTTCCAACTGAGACACCTTCCAAGGGAAACTTTTGAGGAAGACCTCGTGCCCACCTTTAAATTCAGGCATCCCTTACCACGGCTTTGTCCCGCATAACTTTGTCTCGGTCCCTGGCTATCTTGAGTCTGGTCTCGACACCCGGGATCTTATCTAAGGTAATATGTACCTAACTCCGGCTTATTAGTCTCCTCTCTCCTACTTCATCCCAACATACTAGAGTACGACACTTCCTAGCCATACACGTTTTTTCCTAAATGGAGCCACTATGCCGGATTGATAACCGTTGTTGTAGCGAACTCCATCGATAAATGTATCCCAAATTTAAACTCTATCACGCATGCCTGGCATGGTCCTCTAGCTGCCTAATAGTTCTCTCTGACTGACCATCAGTCTGAGGATGGAAAGCTGTGCTAAAGTGCAATCGAGTACCCATGGCATCCTGTAAACTGGACCAAAATCTAGATGTGAATATAGGGTCTCGATATGAGACTATCGATATAAGAACACCATGTAATCTAACTATCTCCTCCACATATAATTGGGCCAACTTGTCCAACAGGTCATCATTGCTAATTGGGAGAAAATGCGTAGGATTTCGTTAGTCTATCCACTATCACCCATATGGCATCGTGTTGTCTCCAGTTCCTAAGTTTGATAACAAAAATCCATAGTAATCTTATCCCACTTCCATACAAGAACCTGGCAATGCATCTTCTATGCGCTTCGTGCCTCGCCTTCACCCGTTGATGTGTTAGCATCCGGATATGAAATCTCGCAATTTCTTCATGCCCTTCCACGATTAATGCTCCTTCGTATATGATACATCTGTGCTACCAAGGCATATGATAGCCAAGAGTGAGCCTCTTCCATGATTTCCTTTAGTTCGCACTCCATTTCCAGTACACACATTTGACTCCCTCTCTAACCATCGAACCATCATCTCTTATCTCGAACTCTGGTTTCCTACCACCTCAATCTCGCCTCAACTTTAATCATCTAAACTGCTTCGACCTTCCTTGATCTGATCCACTAGAAAAGGATGAACATATTAATGATGCTGCAATGTTGTCCCCAGACGCCTACTCCGCAACTAAACTCCCAAAGATCTCAACTCTATCAACAATGGGAGATATACCGTCTACAGATAAGCATAGGAACCCTTTGGTTTCTGGCTTAAGGCATCGGCCACTACATTGGCCTTCCCCGGATGGTACTCTATTGTGCAATCATAGTCCTTAATTCCAACCACCCAGACCTTGCCATATTTTCCGAAAGTGAGTATGAGACTGGTGCTCTAATGACGAATATCCGCGTGAACACCGTATAGATAATGACCTGCATCTTTAGAGCGAAACCATCACGCTAGTTCTAAATCATGGGCCTGTAGTTCTCGCCAGGCTTCTTAACCGACGGAAGCATAAGCTATCACTCTACCATCCCGCATCAAAACACACCTCTAACCCTTGCTCGAGGCATCATTGTACACCACATAACCGTCCCTCGACTGCAGCACACTGAGCTGCCAATCTTGCCTCGCCTCAAACTATGTTATGTGTATCCGACCACTAATTTCGATCCTTTTCAATAGATCGGGTCAACTGGTCGCTATCTTCGAATCCTCAACAAATTCCCGTAATAACTCGCAATCCAAGGGAAAACTACTAATTTAAAAACATTCGCGTGGGTGGTTTTTAATTCACTATAGCTTCGATCTTCTCCGAGGATCCACACTAATACACCTCCGGGCTACCGAATGACATGACCCAAGAAAGCCATTTTGTCCAACCAAAATCGGGCACTTACTAAACTCTAGCGTGATAACTGCGCTCAAGAATCCGGCACATCGTTCTGAGATGTCTCGTGATGTTCCTCCGACCGCTGAGTACACTAGAATGTCATCAATGAATACGATCACAAATCCTATCTAAATAATGGATTGAATAATTCTATTCATCAAATCCATGAACGTACTGGGCATTAGTCAACCGAATGGCATCACTAGGAACTCAGAGTGACCGTGATCTCGTCCCGAAGGTACCTAGAAACATCATTCCTGACCTCAACTGATGGTAGCCTGACCTTAAGTCAATCTTAGAGTATACCTGAGATCCATACAATTGGTGAAATAGCTCATCTATATGAGGAAGAGGATACTGGTTGCGTATTGTCGCCCGATTTAGCTGTCTGTAGTCTATACACAACCGTAAGCTTCCATCTTTCTTCTTTATGAAGAGAACCGAGCTCCCTTCTTACAATGAGGTGTTAAGTCTGATGGCCCTACTTAACAATTCTAATTGCGCCTTCACTTATTAACTCACAAACCATTCTCAGAGGCGAGGAATGGATATCACCCTGGCCCCCGGGAATCATTCAATAACAAACTCAATTGCTCTATCCGAGGTAAACTCAAATATCATCCGAAAGATCCGGGAAACTCTTTCGACTACGATGTCTTCTAGCTTCAACCCTCTTGTCTCCTATCCACCACAAAATGCCAAATAACCTCAGCAACCTTTCAAGCATTTCCAAAATACAGTATTAATGAGACTACGGGCGACTTTTCGATTCTGAATATCACACCGGGTTCCTCCGTCGAACCAATCTTACTTCTTTCATATAGCAATCTAAGGTGGTTTACGCTTCCTGACAACTACCCATACCCAAGACTATATCAAATCATGGATACCTAACACTCATCAAGCCTCCGTTGAAAACTTTATTCCGATCACCAATCAAGTTATCTGAATTCATCCTTCGGAGAATGGCGGTATCCCCATCGGGTACGGAACCACCATATGACCATCTATGTGCTGGGAACTTATCCGTGCCTCTGAATGGCATCGAATAATGATCGAGTGTGAGCCACGCCTATCCCCGATCCGACCAACAGATCCAACCGAAGTCCCAGCGCCGAGACTATATACTGGACTCATCGACTGCTCTTTCTCGTGAGCCGAACTCAGACTGCGTGGTTATACAAACAATTTCTCGTAATAACAAAAATCATTTTCATATAAAAGAACTACCACCGGAGTGGTGTCCTCAACATCTATATACATACATCGAGTCCTATTTATTTATACATGTACATTTTTATTCTACAAAACACGAGATCGTCAAGCATTGCGGTGAGCACCTATCTCCAGCCGGGCCTCGCTTCACCACGTGGGACGCCCCCACCTCTATCCTTGTTCTCTCGCTTCGTACCTACACGATTGAACACCCGTATAAGCTTTACGCTTAGTGGGAACATAAGCATGACAACCACCAATGGTGACCGCCACAGTTTATAAGCATATGCATTTCAATATATCTATACAAATTCATATAACTTTTTATTATTTATCATCTTTACATTCCTATCGATGTCAAATGTTCTCCGTCTTCGACATAACTCCTATCTATACTTTTTACCGTATTCCTATGCTTTGTCATCTTTACTTATCTCTATCGCTCTTAGCAATTCTATGCAATACTTCTATCATGTGTTCATAGCATGTTCCTCTATTCATTTAGATATGTCTATCATATATTCATATCATATATTTCATTCTAGTACTTATCATTTAATCTATTATCTTTCTAATGGTTCATATTACTATCCTATTCGTAATGCCATATTCTTTATACATATATTACTTTTTATGGTTATATACTATATACCATTTGTTGTTCTATTTTCATGTAATCGCTTCATCGTGATCATGTAATTGGCTATCGTATATTCGCTTCCACGCATCGTATTATCATATTAACTTTCAGATCGTTTACATTCTTATACTTTTCATATATCACGTCAAATCGTATAACTTCAATGCATATGTAACTTATCATCACATACAGTTATGCTTCTCATCATATCATATATTTCACATGTCATATTCAAATCATTTATTTTATGTTTCATGCCCAAATACCAAAGAAGTGGATATAGGAAACTTATATGGCTGAAGGCCAGACACTGCACAAACAAAGGTCTTATCAGTCCCGAGGCGCCCGTACCACCGCTCGAGATAGTGGTCTTATTAGGTCCTCATACTGCTATCATTGTACGTGACAATGATCATCTTATAAAGGCATTTGAAGAAAGAATCTGACCCTTCAAAGTACACTGATCCAAACGGATCTATGTCATCGACCCAAACTAGCTCCTCGAGCATCGTAACGTAACTCGTATGCCGCAGAATTTCATTTTCCTAAATGTGCATGCCAATCTATCCCTCTACTGGGTTAGACATGCAAAAAGTAAATCCGCTTTATTATATTTTCAGACATATTTCATAAACATGAATAACTATTGTTATCATGATTGCTTATAATATACTATCATTACTTTAAATATGTATTTTGTTATCTCTGTATTTCATATTACTATTTCTCATATTTCTCTATAATACATATATTCCTATATTTTTATCATGCATGCATTTACTCATTCTTATATTCATATATGCTTATCATTCGTGTACATACTCATTCCTCAGAATATCTTATATCTTGTTAACTTATATCTTCATGTACTCCTTTATTGTACTATCATATCTTACGACATATACCAATACATTTCTATACTTGTACAAGCATTTGTACTTATCATACTGTCCTATCCCGTAGGAGTTACAAAACTTATACCTATACGGGAGGTACTTATACACGACTTGTACTTTTATCTATCTTATACTTTGTATCTATCTTATAATATAATGATATACTATGATTATCATATCTGCTTACTGTTTCTTCCTTATTTCTGGACCTAATATGAGTTCCACTTTTATCATACTATGTATGGATGTATTCTTGACTCAGTGGGATTTCCATAGAGTCCAAGAACACCCAAATCGGAGTTCGGACGGAGAAGTTATGACCTTCCGGGGGGTTGAGGGCCGCAATGTAGTCAAATCTAGACGAGCCGACCGAATCGACGAGCTGACCCTGACCCTGAGCTCGGTCTGGACACCTTATATCCTCCTCAGGCATATGAATGGATCTTGACTTAATGTGGGCTTTCCATAGAGTCTAAGAACACCCGACCGGAATTCGAAGGAAGAGCATATCCTCCGCTGGAGGTCGCGCGTAGTCAAATCCTGAACTGGACGAGCTGACCTGACCTCTGTGAGCTCGGTATAACACCTTGGTATGACACATAATATCCTCCTCAAACATATGAATGTATTCTTGACTCAATGGGCTTTCCATAGAGTATAAGAACACCCGAATCGGAATTCGGACGAAGGAGTTATGACCTTCCGAAGTTGGAGGTCATACGTAGTCAAATCCTAAACTGGACGAGCTGACCTGACCTCGGTGAGCTTGGTATAACACCTCAGTATGACACCTAATATCCTCCTCATGAATATGAATGTATTCTTGACTCAATGGGCTTTCCATAGAATCTAAGAACACCCGAATCAGAGTTCGGACGAAGGAGTTATGACCTTCCGAAGTTGGAGGTCTTATGTAGTCAAATCCTGAACTGACGAGCTGACCCGACCTTCATGGAGCCTCCATTCGACACCTCGGTCTGACACCTAATATCCTCCTTTAGTAAATGGAATGCCTTGACTCAATGGGCTTTCCATAGAGTCCAAGAACAAAATCGGAGTTCGACAGAGAAGCGACTTCCGGGCTGGAGTCACAATGAATAACCTAGACGAGTCGACTGTGCATTATCCGGGCCGACCTTCGCACAGGTCCGCCGACCCCATCGACCTTCAGACACGGCGCTCGCCGACTGGGTCGTATAAGGCTCCACCGACCCCATCGACCGCTGCATGAGGCATGCTGACCTCGCGCATGAGGTTTGTTGACCTCATCGACCTTCAAGGCATGAGGTCCGGCCGACCACGCATGAGGTCCGCCGACTACGCATGAGGTCACGACCACGACGACTCTACGGCTGACCTCACCCATTGATCGTTTCAGAGTAAAAGACCATAACTTGGTCTACTGTGGGTCCGAATTGAGAAATTAGCAAGCCTAACATCAAGTTCATTGGATGTGGGCTACACTTCACTGTAAGGGCTTACTACAAAATTCTCTTTATTTCTGATCCAAAAACACGTTCTAAGGTCCGGTTACTGAGTATGATCAAAAATAGGGAAATTTCTTGGCTCAACTTGCAACTAGACCCTTCCCAAAACACACCTATAGGAGCCTTAGAACTCTTCAACTCCAACCCTAACTTAAAATGAGTCTGGGAGTCCCAAACTCCGTATTATACCTTCTATACCCCAAAACTAGACAAACCATACTATCGTATAAACTTCGATATTTCTTTTCCATACCTTAACTTAATAAGTCCCATATTAACCCAAGATATGTATCCATACAAACCATACTAAATCTCCATACGTTTCTATATAAAATCTTTAGCATCTCATATTAATTCATAGTTTTCATATAAATATTCCTAGTTCCATACTCAAATTTAGTAGTTCCATACTTGTGATCTTCTCTTCTCTTTTCCTTCTTTCTTCTTTTCTTTTCTCTTCTTCTTCTTCTTAGCCGTTTTTGCTCTCTCTTTCTCCCCATACCAAAATGAGATATTTATTTTTGGTCTTATCCTTATTTGATCTTATCCCCTTTTTATTTCACTTTCCAAGGAGGAAACTTCCTCCCTCTTTCCTTCAAGCCACTTGTCTCTTCCACAATTTTCTTCCTTATTTTATTCTAATATCTTTCTTTATTACTCTTTGGTCCTCACTTTACTTTATTCTACTTCAATTTATCAAAATCCTACTTGGCATATAACCTGTATTTAAATTATGACCCTTGGGTCATGAATCGTAATTTATTAATTCTACTTTTAATCATGTATTAATTCCAAGTTCTTTCCTTACTTTATTTCCGAATTCCATTTAGTTTTTAATATACCCTAAAACAAGTCTCGAAACTGTTAGTA
This sequence comes from Tetrastigma voinierianum, assembly GCA_016808115.1. Taxonomy (NCBI): domain Eukaryota; kingdom Viridiplantae; phylum Streptophyta; class Magnoliopsida; order Vitales; family Vitaceae; genus Tetrastigma; species Tetrastigma voinierianum. The sequence goes on along the minus strand of JAEQBH010007262.1, from coordinate 82,549 downwards.
TATTTCTGGGAGGTTACAGAAAGGGCCCTCGTCCACCAATGCATATGCATCATGATCGAACCGAAATAATACTCGAATCATGTTCGCATGATCCGCCCCGTCGTGGTGGATCAGAATACCGAGCCCGAGCACGAGTCCCACTCCGACCTGGGCCAACTCCGGGTACCACCGCCCGCACCCTCTACCGCGACCCCACTGTGTGTTGCATCACACTTCGCCTAAACCACCCCTGCACCACCGACCGGGACGGGGCTGGTGCCCGGGGCAGATGCCACCGCACCTACTTTAGAGGTCTCTACAGCCACTAGTCATGACGGCCCCGATAAAGTGACCTTCCTGCCCGCAATGGAAACATCCTGTCATGTTCATCCTGCACTCTCCGAGATGCCTCCTCTGACATGTAGAGCACAGTGGAAAAGATGATCCTGACGATCTACCACCTCCTGAGGCTATCGCAACTGACGAATCCCCGGCTAGATGTCGCCTGCCCCGGAGCTCTCATCACGGCCCATTTCTTTTCCTTTCTACTAGACCGACGGTTCCTCGTCGACTAAGGTCGGAGTTAATTTCTTACTGTCTGGTCGCTTCGAAGTTAGACTCAAACTGCCCTTTTCTACCTTTAAATTTCAACCAGCTCTCCAAAGTTGCTTCAGATTCCCCAGCTGAACTTTAATTCCTGGGTTCAAGACGACCATGAATCGCTTACACTTATATTCCTCATTTTCTTGTATCATAGGCACCAATTTCACAAGCTTTGAAAACCTCTGCTCATATTCTGTCACTGTCAAGGATCGCTGCTCTAACTTGAAGAATTCTTCTATTTTTGCATCCTGATAACTACGCGTAAAATCACTCAGAATGTCATGTAACTCGGTCCTAAGTGACTTTGGTAGGTGTCTCCCAATGGTCTCCCACCGCCTCGCCCCGGGCTGTCATCAAGAACCCCGAGCAGGACTTTCGCTCATCTCGAACACCCCATCACCGCATAAATTTCACTCAAACTTGTCTAACCATAAGCACGCTGCCTCCTCGGCAGCCTGCACCACTAAGGTGTTTTAACCCCTAATTTTAGTGAGAAATTCTATCATGCCCGCTTCTTCCTGAGGCTCCCGTAGCCGGCTGGTACCGTAACAATCAGATAACCCGATCCATCGCCAAGGTACCTTCTCGTGGGTCCGCGCCCGATGGTCTCGCTCGGGCATTCATCGAGGCATCTTCCGATCCGCGCTTCGACATTTCTCTAGTGGTGCCTGGGGCATGGAAGTCCTAAGCTCCACCTCTGTCACCTCGCCCATACATAATGTCGTGAATTTCAAGGTTAAAAAGATTCAAAGTGACACTTTACAATATTTGATGCATGCAAAGGATGTGCAAAACAACAGGTTGCAATAGGAAAATCATTATAAAAAATAATTCCTATAGGAAATACTACTTAAACGCGCGAAAAACAGGCGAACTTTCGCCTAAAACTACTCGATACCAACTCGACAAACCCCTTCCTGCTGACAAGGCGAATCGGGCCGACAACTCCACAAGAACCTCCCAACCAAGCTCGCTCGACTGACAAGTTACCATGAAGCTAAGTCGTTAAAACTGCTAAAACTGTCTTTGGAAAACGTGGGTTATAAAATTTTTCACTTTTCTATCAAAATCACACCTTTAAATTTAACGAAAATCCGGCAGCACAACGGCTGCACGATGGTCAAGCCCGAAATACAAAAATCACCTATATAAAAAAAAATACACTCCCAATATTTTCCAAAAATCCAACTACAACCATAAAGGACCTCTGGTCCTCATCAAAATATAAGATAAGAATCAATCCAACATAATTTCATTGCAACCTGTTTTTCTCAAAACCATGCATGCATATTTTACAAAAGATATTTACATATACAAAATGTCACATTTTAACTTTTACTACGTTTACATTACACCTTATCTTATATATATATACAACACAACTTCTAAGACTGAGAATCCTGGAAAGGTCTTTCTACTTCAGCACTAAATTCGAAAAATTATTTAAAAATGTAAAACCGTGAGCCAAACAAGCCTGAGTACTATAAGTTCTTAAAATGTCGCCGTCACGTGACTGCACTCCCAATATGAAAATATGTACAAAAATAAACTGCTTAAGAGAAACCAGTTTACATGAAAACCATTTCGAAACTATTTCACGCTGAAAACTGCTCGGTGGTTAATATATGAAAGTGCTATACATCAGAATCAAGTACCAACCACGACCCATTTGAAATACCCTGCACGTGATGCCACGAAACCCTGAACCCAGCATTGGTAGTGAACCCTAACACCACCCGCCTAATATGGTCCTATGAACACTACGGATCTCATATAAACATAATGGAACCCTGAATCCAAAATGTCCGGTGATGGAATCTCAACTAACACCATCGTCATGTACTATGTCACACTATCTATATACCTCTAAATGTGCGTGAGGGCGACTCACTATATAAATATATACTATATCTAACCCCCCAATCACACGAAGAAAATATAGTTAGTCATAATGTCCCATAACCCCTATGCAATAATCCGAGATACATCTGACCTAATCGGAAACAGGTCATCTAGGCTTTGCCAAACCAGGCCAAACTGCTTCTTAAGTACCCAAACTAAACTTCACGAGTATAATGGGTGTTGGGGAGGTAAAAATGCTTTACTAATTACATTATACTTTCAAAGCACTTTACAAACTCTAATTTAAACACTTTCTCAACGAAAACGATTTTCAGTAATTACCTTTTCTCGACTAATTTCCTTCACTCTGTCAAGCACGCTAGATTACTTCTCCACAGATAGTCTAATCGCCTACACACCATACAAATTATGAAAATGCCCTCGCCTTTAACGCGCTTTAACCATAAAACATACAAAGGGTTTTCAAAGAGACTACATCGAACGAACTTCGATTCTAACAAAACTTTACGTGCTAGTCTCATTCGATAAGGACATGGATAATATGAGGTGAAATTGACCAAAATGGCCCTACACATGAATTGCCCAATCAAAACTATCCTTTTCAGCACTTTTTCAAACGACCATGATGCTTATTCATGTATTAGACCATTACATGTCAAGACAACTACAATTCTGCACACTTGGTGCTACAATTAAATTTTTTCTGAAATTATGTGAGCACCAAATGCTATTGACAGGCATATGATTAAATTCTGTAATTCGCTGACTTTTCTCAACCATTTCGCAATTTATTATTATTATTATCCTTTTGAAATTCCATAATTTGTAATTTTCACCTCCACTTTCCTTAATTGCAAGGTGCCACAATTCTTGAATACTTTACAATTTCACCCTCTTAAAAACAACTTTCAAAAAATTCTATTATGGCACTAAAATACTATGAAGCCCAGGTACATATGACCCTACGGTTACACATACCGTACACCCTCTCGGGACGGGGCGTTACACATGGAGTACTAGTGTTCATAGAATCTGACAGGATCCTGATATGCACACCTCGAAGAGTTTCCGTAAGGCCATACTAGTGGATGATGAGCACCGTTTTTTCATCCACAAACCGATGGTCAATCAGAGAGGACTATATAGGTTTTAGAGGACATGCTACGCGCATGTGTCCTGGATCTTAAGGATGGTTGGGAGGAGCACTTACCCTTAGTGGAATTTGCCTACAACAACAATTATCAGGCGAGTATACAAATGGCACCCTATGAGGCATTATAGGGGATGCCACGTCGATCTCCAATTTGTTGAACAAAGGTGGGAGAAAGGTCCATCGCTGGTCCGGATTAGATTAAAGACACCTCTAAGAAGGTGGGTTTGATATGGAAGTCTTCTTACGGCTCAAAGACGATAGAAGAGCTACGCCAATAGACGACATCGACCTTTAGAGTTTGAGATGGGTGATCACTTATTCTTGAAGGTGATGCCTAAAAGATGAGTGGTCAGGTTCAGTAAGCGGGGAAGGCTAGCACCGAGGAACATTGAACCCTTTGAGATACTCGAGAGGGTGAATACAGTTGCATACCGGTTGGTGTTACCACCGAGTGTATCAGGTGTCCATGAGGTGCTCCACGTTTCCATGTCTTCAGTATACTCCGACATCCAGCCTTATGCAAAGGATCGGGGAGATTGTTGTTGATATAGATGAGATCTTCGGTGAGGACCGTGCTCATCATGAATAGCCGTATCGTTTTGTGACGCAAAGACCGTGAGGCAGGCTAGTGAAGGTGTCAGTGGCGCACCGTGGAGCCGGAGGAGGCAATATGGAACGAGAGGACAATTTATGGCGTGCTGGCGATCCTTCCCTCGTTTAAGGACGTGGAGGGGTACGCCTTCTTAGTCATTAGGGATTTAATGACTATTGCATATGTGCATGTGTGTGTGAATTTTGGGACTAAATTCCTTTAAGGAGGGGAGAATGTAAAACCTGGGAAAAATGCAATTTTTTGGAAAAATGGAAAAATGGTAATTTGCCACTATAGTACAGGTTAAAACCTGAAACTTTTCTAGATCTCGGATGACGAAATGGACTTTACCGTTAAATTCGTCTCGCGAAATCTAGTTACCTTAGACGACTGTTCGATTCCATCACGAAATTTTGCCATTTTTCGGCGTGTCGCGTGGTCGGGATACCATAAGAATGCCATACATGTGGCACCATAGATGACCACATGGCACCATAGGAGATGGCACACGGTATGATAGCCATATGGTATAGTAAAGGACACATGATGACTTTGATTGAATGGCTCAAGATAGAACCATGTGTCAAACAAAGAAAAAAAGGGAAAATCAAATGGATTAATTAAGTGGAAAAGTCAAAAGGAGAAATTTTTTTTTCTTTTTTTTTTTTTTCGCAAAGAGGCAAAGCCCACATGCGACGAGTTACGCGTAAGACTCGAAATCGTGAGAGTTTCATCAAACTCCAAGAGATAGAGAATTTTCCTACTTTGATTATTTCTAGCCTAAAAGCTAGTTAATGGCATAAAGTTTTCTGGCTCTGACCTGCCATGTAATTTTAGTTCCAAGATTTTTGGATTGAATATTAATTTTCTAACTATTTTCGAACAAATTCGTGCTGAATTTTCTGAACCTGTTGACAATCTGTACTAAATTGATGATTTTCTGACATCCTGATCTTCAAATTTTCTGGACTGTTCGACAAGCCGCTGAATTTTTAGACTATTTTCGATAGTCCCACAAGATTTTCTTTAATTATTTTCTGCTAGTCCGAGACTCCGATTGACTGTGTGTGTTGTTTTCTTTTATGTGTTATTGCAAAAATTTAATAATATGTTGGTTAGGATCCCTGGATCGAGGTCCTTGTGATCTTATTTTATGTTTTGGTATCATAGTGATTTGGTGACGAATTGAACAAAAAATGGTTCATGGTCGTGAAGGGACCGAGAGGTGCCCTTTTTATTTAGGTCCGAGATTTTGGTCATTTGTGTGTTATTGTGAGACCCCAAAAAATTCCAATTTTCTGAAAAATGGCAAAATCGTAATTTCGGTAAAAATCCGAAATTTTTCTAGATCTCGGATGACGAAACGGACTTCACCGTTGGAATCATCTCGCGAAATCTAGCTAACACGTCAAATTTCGTCGAATTTCGAGAAAGCTCCGACTCAGACGTTTCAGCAACTGAAAGTATCCGGTGTCAGAAATGACATGTGATGACAAAAGTCACCTATAACATGTAATCATGTGACACATGTTGCATGAGTAGAGAGATGATGGAAATGGATGGCCGAGATAGTGCCAAGTGTCAAAAATCCAAGAAAGGGGACATAAATGGCATTATTTAAATTCTTAATGAGAAAAGACAAAAGAGCCAATAATAGTCATCTTCTTCCTTCAAAAAGAAGCAAAAAAACGTGAAGGAGAGGTGGATAAGAGTTATAAGATTTGAGGGTTTTAGTGAGAGAATGAGTGTCTTCTCTCTAAGATCCCGAACGATCGGACCGTCGGATTTCTTCGGGCCAAGAAGGAAAGCGGTTCTACGCAGCGAGTGCTACGCGTGGGCACCGGTTTTGAGGAGTTTCGACAAACTCCGTGAGGTAGGGGTTTTTTCCTACTTGTTTTACCTCTTGTTTAAGTGTTTTGTGATGCTTGTGTTGGTTTGAGGCCGTGAGTGGCCGTTTGATCGGTCCCAAATCTTGGAACCGAAGTGTGGAAATTTTTGGGACCCATTTGGACAGTCCGTGGCAGTGTAGGGACTGTTTTGGGTGTTTGTGTTGTAAATTGTGTAATAAATTGTGTTTTGGTGAGTAGGAGATTGAAATTGCATGATTTCTGGGCCCCAATGTAAAGTGGAAACGATAGTCATGAGGCTTCATGGACAACCCATCGTACTGCTTTGGGACTAAGCAAAAATCAGTCCTGCTTGTGACCGACCAAAAACGTCCATGTGTGGTGTGTGTATGAGATCGGGCTGAAATGAATGGCTTGAGTTGGTCGATCAAAGAAATTAATAGGTTAATGTTTGATGTGGTTAACATGGGATGTCAAGTAATTATATAGAATATAATCAGGTGTAGCCATTGGAAATGAATATGATTAGCTCAAGTGAGCAAATTTGGGAAAGTCAGGTCGGACAAATTTGAATAACATGTGGTGTGATTGCAAATTTGATAATATATGCATATTTGATATATTGGTTGGATTGTGTTGAAATGGTATAATGCATTCATATGCACCGGGTAACCTAGAAATTAGGTGTGAGTGCATGACATGAATTAAAATAAAAACGAACATGGTTGCGAAGGAATACAGATGATTTTCCCAGACTCGGGTCGGGGGAGACTATCCAACATCATTTCGGATGAGGACCATGACTGCTTTCAAGTTCTCCAACAAATTCGCCTGAGGCATTCCATATTTTTATCGAAACTCTGCAGAAGGTATTTTCGAGAACAAGTTTTGTTTTGAAATGATGTTTTCATACATGGCTTAGGCAAGTGGAGGGAGTCAATGAGGACTCGGTGACATGGGAACGCATGTAGACATCCAAGTAGGATCGTATTTACTTGGAGTGTGTGGTTAAATCTGATCATTGCATACGCACTTGTGCGAGTAACCCATTTGTGTAAGATTCCACTACTGGGCGATAGCTCACCTTGTCGAGGGAATATTTTTTTTAGGTACAGGGAGCGTTCGAGAAGACGGCTCATTTTAGAGGCCGATTTTGAATAAAGTCGGATTGTGGATTTGATGTTTTTGGATAATATGTATTATAATTGTAGATTTTAATATGTATTTGTATTAAGAGTAATAAAATAACTCTTGGACTATTGGAATATAGTTATATGTTGATGAGTATTGGTGTATGGGCCCAAGAGGCCATTTACTTTGAGGGTATGGGTCTCGTAATACGAGACGTATAGATTTTCCGCAGGTTGATTCGGTAAACAACTGGACACCTTGCCAGCTCACAACTGATATTAGAGCTAAGGCAAAGGACAATTGGGAGCTCAAGGTGTAGTTATAAGTGTAGTCCTGATACCAACTTCACAGCTTGGTATCAGAGCTTAGGTATACGAATACCTAGGGAGCTCGGGTGTGGGTATCCATAAGTTTAGTCATGATACCAGTGCCACAGCTTGGTATTAGAGCTTAAGTATACGAATACCTAGGGCTTGGGGGACTTGGGTCAAGGCCAGAGTTATTGAGGTGTAAGAACATCACCACTGTGTGACTCGATGTTAGGGTTAGGTATGTGATTACCTAGGAGGTCACGGGACAAGATTAGAACATCGTAGATGCATGTATTTTATGTGATCATGTGATTATTCGATGAATTGTCGAGTGAATGGTGTGCATAACATGGATTGTTATGTGTCAGATTGATTGTGTGGTTAGTGATTAAAGACATGATGTGTTGGAAAAAATTTTAATGTGTAAATCGAAAGAAATAAATAAAATAAATTTTTATAAATTTATTTGGGTGTACTGGAGAATGAGGAAAAAAATGGATTTATATTTTCGGGGTGTTTTCCAAGAGGGCATGTAAATGAATATATATATATATATATATATATATATATGTGTGTGTGTGTGTGTGTGTTATATATATGTGTGTGTGTGTGTGTGTGTGTGTGCGGTGTGTGTGTGTGTGTGCGTGTGTGTGTGTGTGTGCGTAGGGTGCGGGTGTGTGTGTGTGTGTGTGTGTGTGTGAAAAACTAAAAAAAAGGCGAGAAATTGGTTTGCCATCGCTTCAATTGCACACGATACAAATTAAATTGTATCGGACATACCAAGCTGAGCGCACTGGGTCGGGAATCAGACAGTAACATAAGGTTGCCGGGCTTGTGTACGCAATGTGCGTGCCGTTTGCCTGAGAAGGTCACGATACAATTCGGGATTGGGGGTCGTGACAGAGGCTTGATGTATACTGGAAATAGTGTCTCAATACAAGAGATTGTATCGCGGACAAAAGTGCAAGGGTTAGTCGTCGGAGGGAGGTGTCACGATACAACTGGTCAGACGTGACAGCCGAGGGCTGATTGATGCGGTCACGTATACACTGGGTCAGACGTGATGTGCAAAGGCTTGAATGGTTAAGAGATTAGGCCGCATACAAAATGTGTAATCGCCTTACCAGAGCGGGCATGAGATGTGGTCAGGTCGCGTCATCGTGGCCACTACACCCGCCACGCAAGGCAAACAATGCCACGACACGCACACGCGCGCCGCGCCGCGATGGGCTACCGCCCAGCCAACGATATGGTCGCCGTGTCGCTACACGGCCGCCACCGCGCGCCACGATAGGCGCAGTTGCGTGCGGCTTCGGGCGCACTCCAGGCCACGCCGGGCGTGTCGCGCGAGACTGCGCAATCTAACCAATTTTCGACCAAGACAATCGCTTCTCGAAATAATTAGACACCATTCATGAACACCGGCTCACGAGATTTTTCTCAAAAAAACTAAATAAATAAATAAAATAAAAAAAAATAAAATGAAATAAACTTTTGTAAAATTGAAATTTTCAAAAATGAAATTTTTGTTGTTAAAAATTGATTTAGTGTGGAATGATTGTCTTGCATTACCGTAAATGCATGGACATTGTGTATGAAATGTTTTCTGTGTATGAATAGCATCTTGGGGCTGTGTTTATGCCTTAGAGATGCTGCATTGAATTTAACTGCCATTTGACTTATGTAGATGGCAAGCCGAGGGCAAGGACGTAGAGGGCGTCCACTGGTACTAGCCGCACCACCAAAGGTTTCCGACTGCTGTAAGCTTTGCCGAGGCTAGACATGGCCGTTATTGCATGTGCTAGTGCAAAGAGAGTCGTGGAGGTCCAAGTAACCTGAGGTTTGTAACATCATCCTCCGACATTCACAGGGGAGGAGATCCGGCGGTGGCAAACCATTGTCTATGCAAGTCGAGAAGGTGTTAGAGGCCACGGAGATTTTCACCCTGCTAATTTGCATCAGATCGTACTAGCTGCTCCAAATAGAGGGTGAGGCCCCAAGTATGGGTGGAAATACAAAGACCTCTAGAGACCTGTGAGGTAATGACTTCGCGTAGTTCCATGATCTTTCATGGGTAAGTACTCTTCAGATATCATGAGACATGCGAAGGTCAGAGTTCTGAAATGGCAGGGACGGTTGTCATAACACGCGGGCTAGATTCTACTGAGCTAGTCCGTTTTGTTGATGATTACGTGCCACGACATAGCCAAGGTTAGAGATTCGAGAATGGGGCTGAAATTGTCCATTCGGGTGATAGTAGGACTTCGCCACGGATACGGACTCCATGGCCTGGACCGCCATGACCATAGAAAGAGAGAGACTGTTGATACAGGAGCACCCTGGATGCGAAAATGGTGTCAAGAGGAAGGAGAGTCACTTAGTTCTGGGAAGAAGCCTGTGGCTTCTAGTTCACTTAGATCTCCAGAGCGCCACTCACCATCTGTGTCGTGACTGCATCAGAGCAGCCAGTCGGGCAGATGGTGTGCTACCACTCGCGCACTTCGACATACGAGGACTCGATCGCCTCAGAGACATGGATCCCGTGATTCAGACAAGAAAGTCCTGAAGTAGCCATAGACAGAGAGGGCGCACCATTCCACCACACCCTAATATGGGTCGAGGAAACCCAGCCAGCCAGGTAAGAGTACAAGCACCTCCCTGCTAAGACAGATGGGCCAGAGTGTGGGTCGAGGTCAAGTACAGAGCCCGCAGGCCAGGATGTCGAGGACCCATGGTCTATGCTACAGGCTGAGGTCATGACATACGATCAGCCGACATATTGTGGTACGTTTTATACCTGCAATTATTTTTGCATCATGTTCATCATTGTCAGACCAGGTGATAGGTCTGGCTTGTGAGGCTGAAGCCTTTAGAGAGACGATGGGAAATTCTTCCCTAGTATGTGGGTGAGTCAAGTCGATGTGTCGAGATCGTATCGTGATCTGATTCTACTCATGGTGAACCTTAGGTGGTAGACATATTGCGTTGATGGCCTCTCGATACGGATGAGCCGATACCATCCGGTAATAATAATCGACCTGGGCCAGCGTTGTCATATCCGACACGGTCTTGGAGTTGGGTGAGGTTCCATATGCACGCGGTTGGATGTGTGTGTGCGTGGAATTTCAGGACGAAATTCTTTTTAAGGAGGGGAGAATGTGAGACCCTAGAAAATTCCAATTTTCTGAAAAATGGCAAAATCGTAATTTCGGTAAAAATCCGAAACTTTTCTAGATCCTGATGACTCTAAACGGACTTCATCAAGTGGAATCGTCTCATAAATCTAGTTAACACAAATTTCGTTGAATTCCAAGATGTTTAATTTGCAACATTTTTCGAGGCACCGAGCATTCGTGTCGAAAACGACATGTGATGTGACAAAAGTCACCTATAACATGCACTCATGTGACATATGTTGCATGAGTAGAGAGAGGATTAAAATGGATGGCCGAGATAGTGCCAAGTGTCAAAAATCCAAGAAATGGGACATAAGTGGCATTATTTAAATTCTTAATGAGGAAGAAGACAAAATAGCCAATAGTAGTCATCTTCTTCCTTCAAAAAGAAGCCAAAAAAAAAACGTGAAGGAGAAGGGGGTGATGTAGTAGGTACAGATTTGAGGGTTTTAGTGAGAGAGGGAGTGCCTTCTCTCTAAGATCCCGGACGATCGACCGTCTGATTCTCTGCCAAGAAAAGTGGTTCCCACGCAGCGAGGGCCACGCCAGTGGGCACTCCCGCTGGTGGAGTTTCACAAACTCCGTGAGGTAGGGTTTTATCCTACTGCCAATTTTTGCTTAAGTGTTTTCAGATGCTTGTGTTGGCTCAGAGGCCGTGGAGTTGGTTGCCAGACGGTCCCAAATCTCGAACCGGCGTGGAAATTCGGGATCTATCTGGGCCACCCGCTGGCAAAGGTAGGACCGCTTGGGTGTTTATGTTGTAAATTGTGTAATAAATTTGTTTTGGGTGAGTGGTGGAGATTGAATGGGCATGATTTCTACTTCACAAAGGAACCAGTCAGGAGCGGGTCATCAGCTGATAAAATAACAAATTATTCAGACTAAAAATCAGCCTTGCCAGGAATCGACCTAAACACCATGTGTGGTGTGTATGAGATTGGCTGAAATGAATTATTTGGAGTCAGGTTGATCAAAGAAATTAATAGTTAATGTTTGATGTTAACATGATGCCATAATTATATAGAATATAATTTGCGGTGTAGCTATCGAAATGGAATAGTGATTAGCCTGGCTTGGTGCAAATTTGGGAGTTACCGATCAAATTTGAATAAACATGTGGTGTGATTGCAAATTTGATAATATATGCATATTTGATATATTGCTGGGATTGTGTTGGAATGGCATAATGCATCCATATAAATCTGCAAACTTGTAAATTAGGTGGAGCGCATGACATGAATTAAAATAAAAATCCAACACGGTTACAAAGGAATTTCATTAGATGATTTTCCTGAGAATGGTTGGGAGACGGTCCAATGTGATCATTTCTGAGGACCACAATCGCTTCTGAAGTTCTCCAACAAATTCGCCGAGGGTAATGTCCCATATTTTTATCGAAACTCTAAAGGTATTTTCGAGAACAACAGTTTTGTTTTGAAATGATGTTTTCATACACGGCTTGTGCAAGTGTGAGGGAGTCGATGAGGACTCGAGACATGGGAACGTGCATGTAGACATCTGCGAGGATCACGTATTTACTTGAGTGTGTGGTTAATCTGGATCATTGCATATGCACTTAGGTGGGGAGTAACCCATTTAGGGTGATTCCACTACTGGGCGATAGCTCACCTTGTCGAGGAATATTTTTTTAGGGGCAATAAGTGGAGCGCTCGGAAGACATTTCATTTTAGAGGCCGATTTTGAATAAAGTCTGATTGTGGATTTGATGTTTTGGATAACATGTATTATACTGTAGATTTTAATATGTATTCGTGACAAGAGTAATAAATAACTCTTGGACTATTGGAATATAGTTGGGTATATGTTTGATTTAGTATTTGGGTGTACGGGCCCAAGAGCCATTTACTGTGTACGGGTCTCCAGAATAATGAGACGCATAGATTCTCCGTTGTGTCGACTAAAGAAGTCAACGGATGCACCTGCTCTTTGGGCTCACAACTGACATTAGAGCTAAGGTAAACGACAATTGGGAGCCTGGGTGTAGTTATAGGTAAATCTGACACCAACTTCACATTGTATCGAGCCAGTGGCACGAATACCTGTGGAGCTCAGTGTGGGTATCCATAAGTTTAGTCATGATACCAAAGGCTACCTGGTATTAGAGCTGGCATACGAATACCTAGGGCCTGGGACTCGGGGTCACGTAGTTATCGAGAGGTGTAAGAACATCACCACTGGTGTGACTCCGACTGTCAGTGGTTAGGTATGTGATTACCTAGAGGTCACTAGACAAGATTAGAACACCTGCATGCATGTATTTTATGCGTGATCATGTGATTATTTTGATGAAATTGTTGGAGTGATACTTAAGGGTGCATAACATGCATCATATGGTCGCGATTGATCGCGGCTGTTAGTGATTAAGCACATAGATGTGTTGGAAAATTTTAATGTGTAAATCGAAAAAGAAAATAACAAAATAAATTTTTTATAAATTTATTTAAAAGACTGGAGAATGAGGAAAAATGGATTTATATTTTCGGGGTGTTTTCCCAAGAAGGTAATGAATATATATATATATATATATATATATATATATATATATATATATATATATATATATATATATATATATATATATGTGTGTGTGTGTGTGTGTGTGTGTGCAGGTATATGTGTGTGTGTGTGTGTGTGTGTGTGTGTGTGTGTGTGTGTGTGTGTGTGTGTGTGTGTGTGTGTGTGTGTGTGTGTGTGTGTGCGTGCGTGTGTGTGTGTGTGTGTCAAAACGAAAAAAAAAGGCGCAGTAAATTGTCACACGCTTCAATCAGGCCGCGATAAATGGAAATCAGACGTGACATACCGCTTTGGGAGTGCAATCGGGCCGGGAATTGCATTGCAACATAAGGTCACGGGCTTGTGTACGGCAATGTAGCGTGCCGCTTCGCTCGGGAGGCAGCGTCACGATACAATCGATTGTATCGCGACAGGTACCGATGGTCGGGAAATAGTGTCCTCAATACAAGAGATCAGACGCGGACAAAAGCGCGTGGGTTAGCCGAGTGCGTCACGCATACAACTGGTCAGACGCGGACAGCCGAGGGCTCGATCGGGATGCGTCACCATACACTTGGTCGCATCGCGACGTGCAAAGGTCAGAATGGCGCAGATTAGGTCACGTATACAAACGTATCATAACGTAGGGGGCATGAGATGTGGTCAGGTCGCGATTAATGCGGCCACTACACGGCCATGCAAGGCAAACAATAGGCTACGACACGACAAGGGAGCGCTGCGGCTGGGGCTTGCGATATGTCACCGTACGATATGGTCGGGCCAAGGTCGCTACATCGGCCGCCAACGTACACGACAGCGCGAAGCAGTGCGCGCCGCGCACCTAGGCGCACAGTCATGTGTCACAGATTCTGGTGCACCCAATCACTTCGACTCGCATAATCGCTTCGAGTCATTGTTCGGGGACACTATTCATGAACACTGCTCACGATTTTCAAAAAACTAAATAAATAAATAAAATAAAAAAATAAAAATGAAATAAACTTTTCAGAAATTGAAATTTTCAAAAATGAAATTTTTGTTGTTAAAAATTGATTTAAGCATGGAATGATTGTCTCAGATACTGTAAATGGCATTATCAGGTATGAAAATGTTTTCTCATGAATAGTATTCCTGGTCAGGTTTATGCCTTGTAGATCGCATTGAATTTAACTACCATTTGACTTTGGTGGTAGATGGCTAGTCGAGGGCAAGGGATCGTAGAGGGCGTCCACTGGTACTAGTCGGGCACCACTTTGCCTCGACAAGGAAGCTACGAGGCTGCAGGTATCGCTGGCCAGCCGCTACGCACGTAAAGCAAAGCAAAGAGTAGTCAGGAGGCCAAGTACCTCCAGAGGTTTGCGGCATCATCCTCCGATATTCACGTGGGGAGTGAAGATCCGATGGTGGCAAACCATTGGTTCATGCAAGTCGAGAAGGTGTTAGAGGCCATGGAGATTACCGACACATCAGGATCGTACCAGTCGCTCATTTGTAGGGTGAGGCCCAAGTATGGTGGAATGGCAAAGACTCTAGAGATCTAGGTAATGATCGCGAGTTCCATGATCTTTTCTACGGGGTAAGTATTTTCCGATACCGCGGTATTACGCGGCGGCTCGGGAGTTCTTGTGAGTCGAAGCGTGGGACGGCGAATGTGATGGAATACGTGGCTAGATTCACGGAGCTAGTCCGTTTTGTTGATGATTACGTGGCCACGGACATAGCCAAGGTTAGGAGATTCGAGAATGGGCTGAAATTGTCCATTCGGGGTAGGATAGTAGGACTTCGCCTACGGGATATGGACTCCATGGTCGGGACTGCCATGACCATAGAAAGAGACTGTTGATGCTAGAGTACCCCTGATGCGAGTGCCTGTCAAGAGGAAGGAGAGTCGCCTTCTTCTAGGTTCTGGGGAAGAAGCCCAGGCTTCTAGTTCACGAGGTTCCAGAGCCACCCACCATCTGTCGTGACGTATCGAAAGTCAAGCAAATGTGTCAGTACAAAGCCAAATTTCATTGCCGCGCAGCCTTGACATATGAGACTGATTGCCCTGCAGACAAATGTGGATCCTGTGGATTTTGGGACGCAAAGTCCTAGCTAGCCATAGGACAGAGAGGGCGCAGCCATTCCACCACACACCCTAATACGGGTCAGAGGAACTGGGCTTCACGCTAGGTGTTATACAAGCACCTGGTTATGGATGTACGCAGGTGGGTCGAGGTCAAGCATGAGCTCCGCAGTCAGATGTCAAGGACCCAAGGGCTGTCTACTATCAGGCCGCAGGCCGAGCATACGCATCAGCCGACATACAGTGGTAATGCTTTATAACCGCAATTATTTTTGCATCATGTTCATCAATACTGCAGATCTGTAGGTGATAGGTTTGCGAGGTTGAAGCCTTTAGAGAGATGATGGGAAATTCTTCCCTAGTATGTAGGGTGAGAGTTGGTCAGATGTGTCGAGATCGTGAGTCAGGGATCTCAGTGATTCTACTCATGGTGAACCTTAGGGTGGTAGACATATTGGGTGTTGATGTCACTTTACACGATGAGCCGATACCATCCGGTAGTCAATAATTGGGACCTTAGCTAGGTTGTCAAGTATCCCACACGGTCTTGAGTTGGTGAGGTCTCATATGCACGCGGCCGATGTGTAGTGCGTGGAATTTCGTGTGACGAAATTCTTTGTATGAGGAGAATGTGAGACCCCGTAAAATTCCAATTTTTCAAAATGGCAAAATCGCATCGCAAAATCCGAAACTTTCTAGATCCTGATGACCGAAACGGACTTCACCGTTGGAATCGTCTCGCAAATCTAGTTAACACGTCAAATTTCACAATTCCAAGATGTTTAATTTGCACATTTTCGAGGCACCAGGCATCGGGGTGTCGAACGACATGTGATGTGGAAGGTGCCATCTATAACATGCACTCATGTGATATAAGGTTGCATGAGTAGAGAGAGGATTAAATGGATGGTCGTAGATAGTGCAAGGTCAAAAATCCAAGAAATGGGACATAAGTGGTATTATTTAAATTTAATGAGGAAGAAGACAAGAAAGCACAGAATATCTTCTTCCTTCAAAAGAAGCCAAAAAACGTGAAGGAGAAGGGGTGATGTAGTAGGTACGTATTTGAGGGTTTAGTGAGAGAGGGAGGCCTTCCCAAGATCTTGACGATCTGACCATTCGATTTCTTCTGCCAAGAAGAAAAGTGGTTCTATCGCTGAGGGCTACTGCCAAGGTCTCCTGGCTTTGAGGAGTTTCACAAACTCCGTGAGGTAGGGGTTTTATCCTACTGCTTTACTCTTGTTTGCTGTTTTAGATGTTTAGGCGGTTTGAGGCCGTGAGTGGTCGGGGAAGCTTGATCGGTCCCAAATCTTGAACCAAGTGTGGAAATTGGGACCCATTCGATACCCGGCAAGGTAGGACTCTGCTTTGGGTGTTTATGTTGTAAATTGTGTAATAAATTTTGTTGGGTGAGTAGGAGATTGAAATGGGTAATGATTTTGGCCTACAAAGGAACTCAGTTAGTGAGTGGGCTGCCCATGACGCCCCATCATTTCACTGACCCGCTAAAAATCAAATCTTGTTTGTGAATTTGACCCAAAACGTCCATGTGTGGTGTATGAGATTGGTTGAAATGAATGGCTTGAGTCGTTTGATCAAAGAAATTATTAGGTTAATGCTTGATGTTAATGATGATGCCATAATTATATAGAATATAATTGTGGGGTGTAGGCCATTGAAATGGAATAGTGATTAGTCTATGAGCAAATTTGGGAGTCGTCATCAAATTTGAATAACACTTAAGGTGATCGCAAATTCGATGAATATACGATATTTGATATATCGGGTCGGATTACTATGGAAATTCAAGATAATGCATTCATATGCACCTGGTAACCTAGAAATTAGGTGTGAGTGCATGACATGAATTAAAATAAAAAAAACGAACATGGTTGCGAAATGAATTTCACAGGATGATTTTCCGGAGAACGGGCTGGGAGATGGTCCAATGTATCATTTCGATGAGGACCATGACTGTTTCTGAAGTTCTCCAACACATTCGCCTGAGGGTAGTCCCATATTTCACCAAACTCCCAGAGGTATTTTCGAGAACAACAAGTTTTGCTTTGAAATGAGACACAGTTTCATACATGGCGAAAGGTGAAGGAGTTTCAACCTCGAGACATGGAACTGCATGTGTGAAGACTAAGCAGGGATCACGATTTATTTCGAAAGTGTGTGGTTAAATTCGATCATTGTGGCTATGCACTTTGCGGGGGAGTAACCCATTTAGGGTGATTCCACCATCGGGCGATAGCGCTCACCCCGTCGAGGGAATATTTTTTGTGTGCATGGAGCGCTCGAGAAAATCCAGCCATTTTAGAGGCCGATTTTGGAAAGCTCCAAGCCGTGATTTGATGTTTTTGATAATATGTATTAGAATCAGAGATTTTAATATGTATCAGATAAGAGTAATAAAATAACTTCGACTATCGGGAATATAGTCAGTATATGTTTTTGATGAGTATTGGTGTATGGGCCTTATGATGCCATTTTTACTGCATGGGTCTCGTAATACGAGACGATAGATTTTCCTCACAGGTCGACGGTAAATAACGGACACCTGCAGGCTTAAAGGCCACGCTATTGTCGAAAATTAAATAACATGCTATTGTGTGAAAAAATCATGTTAATATGTGCTTGCGTGATGTATAAATATGGAAATTGTGATGGATGGAAATTATATGTAAGAAATATAATTATCCGGAATTTATAAATGTTGTGCATGTAGCAGGACATAGCATGAAATGGTATAAATGCATTTCATATGCATCTAGAATATCAATGCCAAGTCGTGTGTGCATGAGGTTATTATTCACTATTCTTTGTGAATGTGTGGTGAGCTTAGAAATGGACAACGTCCAAAATCGAGACTCACGCTTGTGTAAAACAATAATAATAATAAATCACGTGTGTTTAGTGAAGTAAGATGGGGGCAGATCCCCCACCCATGGTGGTGAAAGACCCAAAATTTATTCTTTGTCACATTTGTATCCAATGATGAAAGTTCGTAAAGTGCTCGAAGGTGTGCGAGCCCAAGGCCGAGACCCGTTTTCGCTGAAATTTGTAACCAAAATAAACACACGGGATTTGATAAAATTCAAATGAATATCGAGAGTCAGTCTGAACGGGTTAAGCTAATGCGAAACATCAATGACTGGTTTTCACACTTGGCATTGCGGTGTGTGAGGGTTTCTACTGACCAGCTCAGGCATGAGGAGTCTCATCTCTACGCATGATGACGTGAATATCTCCATATAGAATTGGGCATTATTTATATGGAATGTGATTGGATGTTTTCATGGTTGCTATTGCATGCGCATTTTAAAGCGGCAGCCCTCAGAGGGAGAAATTTTCTACTGCATTGTTCACCCTGGCCAGGGATCCTACTGTACAAGGGGTATGTGAGATCACAATCCTAACGAGGTCGTGATTATAAAGAAGGCCGAAGTGTAGCCTTGATATTACCTTTTAGTAACATTTTTGTAAAAAATATTTTGTATAAAAGAATTGTAACTAAATTCTTTCGGGACTATCAGTTTCAAATAGCTCTGCATGTAATTATGATAAGAAGGTCATGATCGGACTCTTACGGACTATAATTAAACGTTTTATTTTCATATTTTAAATTTAAATGTGAATGAATGGGTCCCGATCAAGGGATGTATATTGAGGATATGGACAGATGAACCCTACGGGGTCAATACTACTTATGTTGAGACCCTGGATGGGTTATAATTATATCATATACGTTGTATGTCAGTAGCTCCCCCAACAAAGGATACTTATGCCCATTTTAGAAAATATGGATCCCGATAAAACGGGATACAACAAACAGTGGTATCAGTCAAATTCAAACTACGTGAATTTACTCGTCAGATGGGTTGTTAACCTGAATTCCTGATTTAGCATCACACACAAATTCGAAGCATTTGCCACTCCCGAAGCTACACTAGCAGTACTTCCTGGCCTTCCCACCTACGCATCGCCCACTACATTTGCTCCTACCAGATGGTAATATAAAGTGAAGTCATAATCCTCCAAAGAATTATCCATCTCATATGGTTTCATGTTGATATCATACCAGAGAATATACTTCAGACTCTCAGATTGAAAATTCTCAAACTCCGCTCACCATACAAGTCAAGGGCGCCCAAATCTTTAAGGCAAAGACAATGGCCGCCAACTCCAGATCATCTGTAGGGTAATTCTACTCATGATTCTTTAGCTATCTGGAATCATAAGTTAAAACCCTCTCGGACTACATCAAAACACATCTTAGTCCGTCCCTAGAGGCATCACAGTACACCATGTACCACTGTCCTTGTTCTGGGACTATCAGAATAAGAGCTGAAGTAAGCCTCCTTTTCAACTCTTAGAATGCCTTCTCACACAGGTCATCCCACTCAAACTTAACCCCCTTCCAGGTTAATCTAGTCATAAAAAGCCGCTAGTCGGAGAAATTCTCAATAAACCTCCCCGTGGCTCGCCAATCCCAAGAAACTCCATTCAAGACTGACTTCGCATTTCCCAACTCATAACAAATTCTACCTTCGTGGTTCATCGACACACCGACACGATGTGTCCCAAGAATCTCACCTCAGTAAGCCAAAACTCAAACTTACTAAACTTGGCATACTACTGATGGTCCCTAAGTGCCTGGAGAACAATCCGCAAATGATCCTCATGCTCCTCCTCAGACTAGGAGTAGATCAAGATGTCGTCAACAAAGACCACAACAAACTGATCCAAAGGTACCGAATACCCTACATGATTCATGAATACGCTGGCGCATCTGTCAACCCGGGCGCATCACCGTGAACTCGAAAGGCCCATACCACGTCTTAAATGTTGTCTTAGGGATATCAATCTCCCTAACTCTCAACCGATGGTAACCGGTGCGAAGGTTTATCTTGGAGTAGACTGGCGCCCCTCTCAATTGATCAAACAACCATCTGATTCGATAAGGATACCGATTCTTGATTTAACCTCGTTTCCTAACTATCGGGATAATCAACAGTACAAATAAGAGTCTTGTCCTTCTTCTTAGCAACAAAACCGGAGCACCCCATGGTGAAGTGCTCGTTCGAATAAAAACCATTATCTAACAATTCAATGAGTCGACTCGGAAGTTCATGTAACTTAACCGGCATATCCGCAGGAGTCATAGAAATGGGCAACGCACTGTAAAATTCAAATGACAAAGTCCACATCCCTGTGCGGAGGTAATCCCGGTAGCTCATCCGGAAAAACGTCCTCATACTCGCAAACCACCTGAGGTAGACCCAAATCCTGTTTCCTCTCATCCTCTAGGGTAATGCTTGTTTTCTAACCCATCAACTGTCCACTCCACCTGGAGTCGTGCACGGTCTGGGGTAAAGCATCATGCTTCTCCCCCTAAAAAGTTACACGAATACCATCTCTTGTGTAAGCAGTAATACTCATACTATCACAATCAATGATGACTCGGTGTGCCGTTAACCAATCCAAGCCAAGAATGACATCAAAATCCGATATGTCCATCACCCGAAGGTCCACCATGAGCAAAATCCCTGAGATCTCTAACTCACAATCCCGACATATATGATCAATCCTCACCTTAGTCCTTAGGGGAGAACTCACATGTAACGGATCATAAAAGGTCTCCACTTTTAAGCCCAAAACATCCACACTAAATGCAACAACAAAAGAATGTGATACACCATAATCAAACAAAGATTCGCCTACAGCGTAGATAATGAACATGCCCTCAGACACCTGGACATTGGATCAACTGCTTAGTCTCGTGGTGTGATACAGACACGCCCTGGGGACTCGATGTTCCTGGGCCATGAACCCCCGTCCTCGACCCCACCCATACCCCGATCTCTCCGGGTCTATCTCCTAATCTCGCATCAGTGTGAGAAGGAAAACTCGAGTCCGCGCTCATCCCACCGGGGATGACTGGGATCAGGCCACCCTAATATCCTTCGAGATCCTTGCCTCTCGAGTAATCCCGCCATATGTCCGTGCCGATGGCGATCCGGTCCCGACTCAGTAGGAAGCCCCAACCACTGGGCCCCAATAGTCACGCGAATCTCCGCCCTGAAACACTCGAGGAGCAGAAGTCTTTTACCTCTTTCCCGAACTAGAAGAAGGCTAATCCTTCTTCCTCTTCTCACTAGTACCCGCAGCTCGAATACTCCATGCATCCTCTATCTCTCTCTCTATGGCCATAGTCGTCCTGACCATGGAGTCCATGTCTTGTAGGAGAAATCCTACAATCTTGCCCCGGATGGACAACTTCAGGCCATCCTCGAACTTCCTCAATTTACGCAGGGTCAGCGATAGTCATCCTCGAAACGCCAACCGCTGAACTTTCGCTATGTATTCGAAAGACAAATATATTTCTCGCCTAACTCAAGGAACTCTCGAGCCTCGCATGTTCAGTCGATGCCAGAAAAACTACCCATGAAGATTTTCAACTCTCCCATGTCATCGTCAGAGGGACCCCAAGACCGCAACCCAATCCCACCCACATTCCTCGACTCACTTAAACAAATGTGGCTAGCTTGATCCGCATAGCATCGGAGGTAATCTCCATAGCCTCCAAAGTCCCTCTCCAATTGTCTAATCCAACATCGCCTACCACTGATCCCCTCCCCTTGTAAAATGCCTGAGGATGATGTGCTATAAACCGTCGAGGTTACTGCCTCTCGACCCCCGCTTGCACTAGCTTGCAATGGCAGTAACTACAACACCCATGGCCTCTACAAAGGCCTGTTGGTCAAAGCTAGGCGGTGGTCGGCTACTGCCCCGTGGATGACCTCTACGTCCCCGCTCTTGACTTGCCATCTACACAAGTTAAGATAGCAATTTGAGATTCTCTCTTTTAATTTATCACATTAGTGGTGGATAGTGCCAAACACTAATAAATAACCATTTCTACGTAATCATGTTTATTCATTTTCCGAACCCCTAAGGTTACGTTTGCTAACCCTAGTGTTCTTCAATTTCTATACACATTCTATCATGCATATATTCACACAACCACAATACATCTCCCATGGTACATATTAGAACACCAAATCAATCAATGCACACAATGTCGTGTTCTACACACATACTCACTAATCCTAGGTATTTTGGACACCTAACTCTCGATACTCAACTATGACAAGCCAATATCCAAAAACACTGGTGAATACCCCCACTCGAGCTCCTAGGTAATTGTTAACCAGCTGATATTATAATGCCCCAACTGGGTCCTGACAACCCACAACCCGTGAATTCCTTTAGAGATTTCTGCTAACCCGGATACCACACCGTTATGTCCCATTTATCGATCCATATTTTAAAAATCGTGCAGTAGTCTCCTTTGTTCAGGAGCTCTACTAACATACAACTCGTATAACAATATAATCATAACTCATCCAAGGTTCTAACGTAAGTAGTATCGACTCCCACAAGGTCCATCCGTCCATATTCCCAATATACATCCTCATCGGACCCATTCATTCACATTTAAATCTAAACTATGAAAATAAAACGCTTAATTATATCCTGAAGAGTCCATCACTACTCCTTACCATAAGTAAATACCCGAATTATTTAGACAATACTCCCAAAAGAATTTGGGCTTCTAATTCTTTTTATACAAAATATTTTACAAAAATTGTTTCATAGTTAGTAATATCAAGGCCACACACGGGGCCTTTCTTCGTAATCACCGCCCGTCTGAGCGCCGCCTCCCCGTACACTCGTACATGAAAGGGGGTCCCACAACGAGCTGAGCAATGCCCACTAGAAAAATTCTCCTACAAGGCCTACTCCCCACCTAAAATGCACATGCAATGGCATACATAAAACATCCAATCATATTCCATATAAATAATGTAATCCTATATGGAATATTGTGTGTCATGCATGAGATGAGACACCTCATGCTCACAACTTGAGTCTCGACTGACTCCCTCACACCTGCAACTCCAAGTTTGAAAACCAGTAATTGGTGTTTCACCTAATGACTTAACCCATTTGACAACCCTCCAATGTTTATTCAATTTTTACCGAATCCCGTGTATTTTCGTGGGGGGCAAATTTCTGGGGTCTCACCGCAAGCTTCGCATGTCTTTCGATACTTTCGCGAATTTTCATCGTTGGATACATATGTCTGACCAAGAATAAAATTTGGGTCTTTCACCCTGAGGGGGATCTACCCCATCTTGCTTCACCCAAACACACTAAATTTATTATTATTATTATTATTTTATAATGCATCAGAGTTCTACTTGATCGTCATTCCATTTCCAAGCTCTACCACATATTCACTAAGAATGGTGAATACCGCACCATGCACTCACACCCGATTAGTGCCCAAAAAGTGCTATTTCGAGCCCTATTTAAGATAAAGTTTCTGGTGCTTTTGCGCACTAATCATATCAATTAAGCCAATTGATGTGTGCAGTCTTAGTACCACCGATTTCAAGCCGAGTTTGTTTTTGGTAATTTTGCAAAGTTTTTGCGTGTCTCACCATTTAGTTCAAGCTTGATGTCAAGATATGTGTCGAATACCGAGGATTCACAATGTGTCTTCATCATTTACAAATGAAGTGAATCAGAGTAGACTCAAGAAGGGTGATGCAAGAGGTTGAAACGAGAAGACCAGATTCGCTAGATCAAGTAAAGCCCCGCTAGGATCAAAATTTCGCTTAAGATTGCGAAGGCTCGCAACTCGATAGCTGTACTCGCATCCACAAATTTCTTATGTGAAAATTTCACTAGTTAGCCAATTACTGTGGGTTAACGAATTGAAGCAATAGTTTAAATTGACCTGCTCCCAGCTTAAAATTAATTCGCCATCTCAATAAAATTCGCTTAGGTTAGTTTAAATTTCCAATAATGAATAATAAATTTTTATTATAGCTAAATTTGTCAGATAGCGAAATTGTCGCTCGTGTTTTTGGTATTGAGTTCTAAACGACCACGTTTTGATATATTACCATTTTGTCCCCATGTAATTTCATTTTTAGGCATTTTGTATTTTCACACTTTGGGGTTATTTATATAAGCCCCTACAACTTTGTAACCTAAGCAACTTTTCATTTTTATAAAGTTTTCGCAAATTTTCATTTTAGGTCTCATTTTCGCTTCTCTTCTCTCTCCTATTTCTTCTCATTTTCTCGGTTGCCAAACACCCCTTTGAGGATGACAACTCAAGGATGCTTGGCTGCTTCTCATAGCCTTGAGAAGAGAGGGTTGCTAGCTTGACAGAGGTTACCGCAGTCAAGGCCCCCTATGCTTTCAATGTTACTGGTGTACGCATTTATGGTTCCCAACTTTCCAAACTAGGTTTAATGCCATTTAATATCTTCTTTGGTCAATACTTATTATAGCTTAGGTTCAAAGGTATTCTTAATGGTGCAGATGCACCGACATTCTCAGATGGGCATTAATGTTACAGAGAATGAGATTAAATTTTTTGTTTCAAACCTAATTAGACTTTGAATGCTTAGTAATTCTGGGTCGAGACTCAAATTAGGAGTGGTTTTGGTGGTTAGGCTCTTTATAGCCAAAGATCCTGCCTGGCTTTGACTATATACAACTGCCCTAATGCGAGGAAATAACCCGAGGACACCGTGAATACCCCCATGTTATCAAGCCAGTGACTCCAAGCCTCTGAGTTACCATTTCACACTTTCATTTAAGCCATTGCGCTAATCGCTGAAACAAATCCAACCTCCCATGTTTTTAACTAAATCCAAAATCCAAATAAAAGTCTCAACATTTTCAAACACCGATGTAAGTCATTCAGGATGAAAACTCATCCCCGTGTTCGACTAGACCGCTTATATCGCAGTGAGCTTGACGGCGGCGCAGGGAGGAAACTTAGGTATAATTCTTTGTTGATTCCTTTGACCACCTCACTGTAATGTAATCAATGAAGCTGTCGGATGGTGCCAAACTACGTATGATGAGTTGATGCACTTGTAATCCATTACAAGTGTCGTGACCTTCAGTCTCATGTGCAGAACCGTGAAGTTTTCACTTTATGTCATCAGACTGTTTTTTGTTTCTACAGTCAGTTTTGTTTTAACTAACACTGACTTCTTTGGCAAGCCTTGTTTGTGTTCTTTGTTGTGTCTCATTTTGTGTAACAGTATTATGGCAAAGACCGTGATTAGAGGGATTACTGTAGATTTGCAAAGAGTAAGTGCACTACTGGTGTGCTCGTGAAATCAGTGTGCACAGTGACCAAATGGATCCTCTACCTGAGGAACAGCAGAGTCAGCAGGGTACCCCAGTGAATCCAACAGCATATAGATCAATGAGGGATCACATACACCCTCCTAGAGTTAGTGCTCCTTCCTGCATAATACCTCCTGCTGAGGATGTAGCAGTGAGACCCTACCTAGTGCCCCTGCTTCCCACATTTCATGGTATGGAGAATGAAAATCCATATTCACACATACTGATTTTGAGGAAGTATGTGCACTTTTAAGGAGGGTATAACCGATATGAAATTGTTAAAGTCAAGGCATTTCACACCTCAAGGACAAAGCCAATATGGTTTAATTCACTGAGGCCGAGAACGATTAGAAATCGGGCCGAGCCTGCTGAGCTTGAAGAAATTCTTCAAGGCAAACCAAGAATTAATGTTTTGAAGAGATGATTCACACCTACCTGCGCCTTATGACAATGGTGTACCTTCACCAATGCCGGGAGAGATTTGTGGATGCCATCAATGTACGCCCACACCACGGTTTTGATACATGATGCTAGTGAATCATTTCTATAATGGTATGTCCCGCATGAAGCAAACAAGAAACCATGTGCGGAGGTGATTTTTAAGTGCAAGAATCCGCATGAAGCTATGGATTGCCATGCGGCTGAAACTTCCAAGGGTCAACAGCCAAACCCGAGAGGAGAAAGAGTCTCAACACCAAAAGGGAGAATCTTTACACTTTCTGAGACATGGAAAATGAAAGCAAAATCTCAACCCCATTAGAAGGTGAGGAGTTAGAAGGGAAAGAGGCTCCATGGGCGTGGCAGGCGATTCAAAAACACCAGATAAAGCCAACCCTACATGCATCCACCATCGCCCCACGCCCACTCAGAGAAAACTATCCAGTGCCCCATCAAGTGAAGGATTTGATGTCGAACATGCCACGTTACAGTCAATACAAGCCACAACCTAATGCCCCATACGTAACACATACAATCTAATTGAAGACCACCCATCTTCTGAAACCAATCCTCCCGCCTACGTGTTCTCAAAGCAAACAGTCAGCTTTGTTCTCATTCAACCATACCGCCATATCATTCTTCACCGGTTGGAACAAGCTATACTCAAATTGGAAAGCAAGGTGGTAGTAATTGCGGAACAAAAGTGATCAACGCACAATTGGCACGTAGAATTGATAATGTGAAAGTACAATCGAACAAAAGAATACGTGGGCTCTCGAGAGCAATCTTAATCGTGGTAACGACAACCCGCAGATTCAATCACACAAAGATCAACAAATTGCTGGAGATACAGGAGGGAGGAAGGTTCCCTTCCCAAACATTTCCAAATCCAAAAGGGGTCCATGAGGTAGGTTCATCCAGCAATTCAGGGATGGATGAGGTAAAAGCTATAATCACTCTGAGGAGTGGAAGAGAAATAGAGCAACCAGTGCCCATGACTGCTGAAGAAACATGCAAGGAAAAAGAAGCTGAGCCTGAGAGGGTAATCATCAAATAGTTATTCAAAGGAAGAGAAGCATGCCTCCATTTCCCGGGCACATGAGTATAAAGAAAAAATCCCAAACCAAGCTGAAATTCGAGGTGCTAAGGCAAGGAAGGGGTAGTCGATCCCACTTTCTATTATGATTAGTTAAGTCCCAACTTGTTAAGTTCTTGAAGGACCTATGCATAAATAAGAAAGGGTTAGGTATTGAAAAGGAAGCCTTCCTAACCGAAAGCAAGTCAAGGCCATAATTCGCAGCAAGACCCCACAACATAAGGATCCGTGATCCCCAGCAATTTCAAATTAACATCGAGGGAATTGCATAGACAAAGCACCGCTGTACTTAGGGGGCTGCAGGTAAACCTACCGCTACTCGCGTATACAAAGCTAGGGCTAGTGGGAGCTAAACCTACCAACATCACTTTGTCACGGCCGACAGACGTGCTGAAGATTCCTCAAGGGAATAGTTGAGGATGTGTTGGTGAAGGTAGACAAATTCTACTACCCAAAGACTCGGTAGTGCTTGATACCGAGCCACTGCGCGGGCCCAATCATGTGCCGATTATCCTGGGAAGACCATTTTTGGCCACTGCCAATGCAATTATCAATTGCCGAAATGGAGTCATGCAACCTGGGCATTCGCAACATGACATTGAGCTCAACATTTTTCACTCGAGCCACAAGCACAAACCAAATGGAGGGTGACGAGGAAGGAAGAAATGAAGTCCGCTAATCGTCGAATGCAGGAAGCCAAAGATCCATAAATTGCAGATCGCCATTAACCAAGATGAAGCAATTGATTGGGAACTGTCATCAGTCACCAATGCAGAGCAAATGGTCAACCCAAAATCACCCTGTGGGAAGAAAATCAACAAGAATGGACCAAGCATGAAGGCTGCAACACAAAAGCACGTCGGTTATGAGCCCTCGACTCCCCATAAATGAAGATTGGTAACATTGAGCTGGTTTGGTGTCAAATTAAACCAAATTGCAGCTCAAAATTTTTGGTTTTGGCTTTAAATTGGTCAATTTTCTATTTTTAGTAACTTCCCGTTTTAGCAACTTTCTTTTTTAAGTAACCTAAAATTAATTTTATTTTATTTTTTATTTTTTAGGTTTTTGTAAAAAAATAATAATAAATTTTTTTTTTTTTTGTGATTGTTCTTATTTAGCCTAAATAAATAATTTTTTTTTAATGCAGGTGAACCCAATTTTTGGCTGAATTTCGCTATTATAGCGAAATCAGCCCAGTGGCTCTTCAGCTACCCTTCAAGGCTTTATTTAAAGGGAGGGGGGAAGCCTCATCTTCGGTCACAGTTCCAAAAGCCTTTCCCCCTCCGAAGCTTCGCCGCTTACCGTGGCCCCGTTTCCTCGAGCCACCGCCTACTGGGCCACACGCGCCTGGCCGCTGGCGCTGTGCTCGCCCGGGGCCACGCTCTATTGTAAAGGTCTCCTTTAGCTACCAAATGAGCGTAGATCGAGCCTTCCATCGCCATCGCTGAGCTCGCTCAAGAGCGCCGTGAGCTCTACGCCGCCCGCCGCCAGGTTCATACCAAGCATCGCCTGCTCGTTTCAGCCGTGGCTCGCTGCGGTTCAAAAGAGAGCCCCGGTCCGTACCCGTGTGTGTGCACCCCAGACCTGGTTTCCCTAGGGTCGCGGAGCCCGCCCGCCTCAGACACTCGACTGCAGATACAGACTGCACTGCAGGCGGGTCCCCGCCCGGTGCCCCGAGTCGTTTAGCACTCCAGCAGGAGGAGCAGCCCCGCCTGCGCCTCCCGATCCGGGCCCCGAGGAGCCTCAGGGGTTTAGGAGGTATCAAACCAGATTTCGGGACCCCCGCCCTCCCGTGCCTCCCGAGACGATCCAGAGGCCCGGGCCCCAAGCGGGCTTCCGTACATCCGGCCTGTGGGAGTCCTCGCCACCTAGCCCGAGCCATCGCCCTTCCACAAGAAAGAAAGGAGAGCTCATCGTCCCAGCTTATCGCCGCCTAGGATCGGGGGCAGCCATTGTTCGTCTGACCCCGATTCCGGGAACGAGTGGCCCACGCCGTAGATTTTCATGGAGGAGTCATATTACGACGTGCCTAAGACTGACCGTCGAATCTCCGGCTCAGTGGACTCCATGCGACCGATTACTCACACTCCCCCGTCGCCGCTCATGACACCGCGACAGCCTACCATCCCCCCGGCCTCAGGTCAGCCAACACTCCATGACTTCCGAGGCTTGGCCCGCCGGAGCTCGATGTACTCATCGATGATCGACCAGAGTACTCAGAGCACCGGGACATATTAGCCGCATTAGGCCCGCCACAGAGCAAAGCAATTCGATGGCATCGAGATCGCTGACAGCCGACACAATGAGATGGTCCGTCTGCTAGAGATACCACGGCAGACTAAGATTTTCCGGAGCAGAGCTCCCCGCCTTAGATGCTTCGATCACCCGCTCCGACCACCCGTATCTCGCAAAGACTACGTCCAGCCGCAGGAGCCATACTGAGGCCCTCAGATCGGATCTCGTGAGGGATTCTAGTTCAGTCCTCCGAAGTTAGCATGACAGCCTCATCAAGACTTGAAGATAAGGTCCACCGCAAGGGCCTGGCTCGAGCTGAGAGTCTACCATTGTTGATGCCGCGACTACTGAGCCAGGTCCTGGAGCATTTGGGATTTCCAGAGGAGCCTCGTATCGAGAGGAGGATCAGATGCCCTCAGGTCCTGTCTATGGAGCGAGCTATGGTGATGCCGATTTATTTTCTCCTCCAACAGCAGGACCAGGAGGAGGTACCGGATGAGGTGGCAGAGGACTCCCCGAGGAGAGATGATCCTGTTCCCGAGGTGGAGGTAGAGGTGGCGAGGAGCCCAAAGGCCGATTGCTCTCCATCTCCCCTCCCCTCCACCTCCTTCGTCCCACCACCGACACTCCCGCCCTTCATATTCGGCAACACTCTTCTGAGCATGTTTATGTCACTGAGAGGGAGCTAGCAGTGTTACTTGATAGCCGCCCTGTACATTGGCTACTACATTGCATCAATGGATCGTAGATTGGCCCGAAATGGACCACTTTAGAGCATTTTCATACCACGCCCGTCGATCATGAGTCACCTCGGCCCTCCCACCGAGCCCCGCACATCGCGGACGAGCCCACGCAGCGTACTCCTTTATTAGACATGTCGCCACAAAGAATAGCCAGCCTTCAGATCCACCACCACCGGGCGAGATTGAGGGTGGCTCACATTCCCGTCCCTAACTTTCCTACCCCTATGACATGTTTCTACTTGGGCTGGAGGAAAAGTTAGAGTTAGAGTGTCTAGACACATATGTTGTACATTTTCAGCCTTATCAACTCGCTACCATTTTGTGGCCAGATTCATGTGACAGCCAATAGTAGGCAAAGGATATTTTGTTATGTTTAGCTATATTAAGCATGTTTTAGCCATTTTGGTTATATCAAAGCTTTATAGCATTATTTTCCAACTACTACACTTTTGCAAATCAAGTTTTTGTATCTACATTTTGTGTTTCTACTCTTGCCTTTAGTTGAAAAATTGAAGCACTCAGACAAGTACTTAATGTTAGAACATTTCTATGCATGATTTAGTTTTTAGTCAATTTAGAAATTTTTAAAAGATAGTCAACCTTGAACATTCCCCTTTAGCTGATTCACACACACTCCGCACACCAGGTTGTACCCAATAGGTCATGTAAGCTTTATACCTCTTTCCACTTTGCAAAGCCGGCCTAAATTTGTTGATCGACCCACATTAGGTTTGTGTTACCTATGTTCAAGACCAAATGAAGTCTTCCAAAAGGAAAAGAAAAAGCAAAAAGAAAAAGAAAAGAAGAAAAAGAAAATAAAGTTTGACGCTTGCCTTGAAACCCGAGCACGGGTCCGAGGGGTATATGGCGAAGCCTTAAAGCCCGATGCCCTAAACCTTAATTGGGTTGGGAGTCATCGACTTTGTGTTCAAGCATATCAGTGGATGGGTGAAGTTTCATGTTGTAGGTGCTTAATTTCTCAAAGCCATTCAAGTCCGCGGCTTCCCGCAGAGTTGCGGGTCAAGTGATCCTTTTCGCTCGATGCCCTAAACCTTAATTGGCTGGGAGTCACCTATGGACCCTGCTACACCGACTTGGTGAAGTCGAAGTTTTAGCATTGCACCCTACATAGCAATCAAGGAAGAAATAAGAGCCGCCGCAAATCTCTATTTAGGGTCGGGTCATCAGCTTTAAGGCCACATGGCAAAGAGCTAGGTTGGGGGAAGGGAATAGCTTTGCATTTTTTTGGCTCAATCTGGTTACCTTAGGAACAATTAGATTTTGGTGGAAATTCAAGTTGACTTCCTTGGAACCAATGTTGTCCTAAAACTTGTTCTTATATGGTTTTTGTTCTTTCATGACCGGTTTTCATACAGGGTGTAAATTATTCATGCTAAAGGTAAAACTTACCTGTATATACACTTTTTGAACCACATACACTTTTTGTAAAAGCACAAAGATGCATCCCATTATTTTTAAGATTGCTAAGGACTAGCAACGTGTTGGTTGGGGCAGTGATTAGCCCAAAAAGTGCTATTTCAGCCCTATTTAAGATAGGTTTTGAGTGCTTTTTGCGCACTAATCATATCAATGTCAACTGATGGTGCGCAGGTCCACTTAGTACCACCGATTGCTGAGTTTGTTTTTGGTAATTTTACTGTGCTTTATGCGTCTTACCCATTTAGTTCAAGTTTGATGTTGGCGATATGTGTCACCATCGAGGATTCATAATGTGTTCATCATTTAAGCAAAATGAAGAAATGTATGGTGGATTTAAAGAAGGGGGATGCAAGAGAAAGTGAAACAGAGAAGACCAGATTTTCTAGATTATGAAAATTCAAGTAGATTGCGAAAATTTCAGAATCCTAGCTTAAATTTTCACTATGTGGAAAATTTCGCTAGGCTAGCGAAATTTCGCTAGCTAGCGAAATTTTCGCTATGCTAGCAAAATTTTCGCTATGCTAGCTAAATTTGCTACATAGCGAAATTGATGCCCCTGTGTTTTTGGTATTTTTGGTTCTAAACGACCACGTTTTGATATATTACCATTTTGTCCCTTATGTAATTTCATATTTTAGGCATTTTTGTATTTTCACACTTTGGGGTTGACTATATAAGCCCCCATAACTTTGTAACCCTAAGCAACTTTTCATTTTATAAAGTTTTCCCGCAGCTTTCATTTTAGGTCTCATTTTGCTCTCTTCTCTCTCCTCTTTCTCTCATTTTCTCGGCTGCCAAACACCCCCCTTGAGGATGATAACTCAAGGATTGTTGGCTAAGCCTCATAGCCTTGAAGAGAGGGTTGCTAGCTTGGTTTCAGGCTATCGCAGTCGTCCTCATGCTTCAATGTCATGTGCACTGCATTTATGGTTCCCAACTTTCCAAACTATGGTTTAATGCCATTTAATATCTTTCTTCAATAATACTTGTCATAAGTTTTTAGTGGTTCAAAGGCATTCTAATGGTAGATGCACCGATATTCTTTAGATGGCATTTACGAGCCATGAGAATGAGGTTAAATAAGCAGGTTTCAAACTCGAATGGGACTTTTGAATGCTTAGTACTCTGGGTTGACTCAAATAGGAGTGGTTTTTAGGTTAGGTTTTAGTAGCTAAACAAAGATCCTGGCTTTTGGCTTTCGACTATATGTCAATCGTCTTCAATGCAAGGAAATAACCCGAGGACACCGTGAATACCCCATGTTATCAAGCTAGTGACCCAAGCCTTCGAGGTTACCATTTCACACTTTCATTTAAGCCATTACAGTTAATCAGTGAACAACCAACCTCCCATGTTTTTAACTAAATCCAAAAATCCAAATAAAAGTCTCACCATTTTCAAACACTGATGCAAGTCATTCGTGGGATGAAAACCCATCCCCGTGTTCGACCCTAGACCGCTATACCGCAAAGAGTCGACCACGGCGCAGAGAACTCAGCAGCAATTGCTGATTCCGGATCACCCCATCGTGGCACGAATCATACACCCGACTCGACGTGATGTGACTGTGCATATGAATTGCAATCATGCGATTTCATGCGATGTCATGCTACATGCACAATAAGAGCTACATGCAACATTTATAAATTCCGGATAATTATATTTCCTACATATAATTTCCATTTATCGCAATTTCCATGTTACTACACTTCAAATCATATATAAAACATGATTTTTACACACAACAGCATGTTATTTATTTTTCCAATAATACCACACAAAATGAACCAAATCTTGGACCCACATAGACAAGGTACCTCTTGGTCCCTTCACAACCATGAACCATTTTTTTTCCATTCATTAACAAATTATTGTGATATCGAAAAACTCAACAAAACTCGAAAACATCAGTCTCGGGATTAAAACCAAACCTTAACCCAATTCGAGATTACCCGAAACCAGTCCAAAAAATTTCGAATATTCAGTCCCAAAATCATGGGACTAAGTCACGTGGCCAGTTATGGCCCCAAAGAACACTCATGCCATTAAATGGTCTTTAGGGTAGAAAATAATCCAAGTAGGAAGTTCACTGCCTCACGGAGTTGTGAAACTCAGATTTTGAGTGCTTTCGCGAG
This sequence comes from Tetrastigma voinierianum, assembly GCA_016808115.1. Taxonomy (NCBI): domain Eukaryota; kingdom Viridiplantae; phylum Streptophyta; class Magnoliopsida; order Vitales; family Vitaceae; genus Tetrastigma; species Tetrastigma voinierianum. The sequence continues at coordinate 49,001 of JAEQBH010007262.1, read as the reverse complement.
TAGCGCGTGTGTGGATCGACTTTTCTTCTCAGACCGTAGAGATCCGACTGTCATAATGCCGGGAAAATCTCCCTTCTTGTTTCTCTCTCTACTCGTTTTCCTCTCTTTCTCTTCTGTTGGCCTCTCCCCTTTCTTTCTTTTTTTCCCTCCTGGCTTCTCTTTTTCTCCCTTCTACTTATCCACGAATTCCTTTCTTTGGTTTATCCCCATCCTGTCTCGATTTTTCTCATTTCTCTTTCTTCATTGTCTTCTTTCTTTCTTTTTTCTCTTCATTTTCTTTTGGATTAGCCTCGACGAATGGTCAATGAGAAACTTCAGCTCCTCCGTTTACCTTTGTCATCCTATGTTTTGCTTCCTTATTTTCTTTATTTTCTTTTTCCCTTTTATTACATTATTTAACACATGGCTCAATGTAAGCCATTTATCCCAGTGCACCCGTATTTCAAGCCGTGTGTTACTCACTAGGGTGCCATGTAGTATCCACGTAGTCATGTCATGTGTCTGACATACGTCACTCGAAAAAGCGTGAAATTCCGTCTTGGAATCGGCGAAGTCGATAGGGTAACTAAATTTCGGGAGACGAATTCAATGATGAAGTCCGTTTCATCTTCCGAGATCTAGAAAATTTTCTATTTTTAACCAAAATTACCGTTTTACCCTTATTGAGAAAAACTGAATTTTTCTCGGGTTTTACAAGACTCACTAGTCCCATCTCTCATTAGATGCGGCTCAAATAAGCATGAGACAAAATGTGCTTTAGCTGTGGATTTTTTTGGTTGTAACTAAAATTATGTTACTATACCTCACTTTTCTTGTAGTGTTTGTTCTTTTTTGGACTAGAGATCGACTTTGGATCATCCAGATGAGTGTGCAATGTGTTTTCTTTCTCTTTCAAAATACTTGTTCATGCGAACGAGCTAGCGACATGTTGTCTAGATGAGAGATTTTGGTTATTGGTGAGATTTGTACCAGGTGACTATCATCTGTAAACATTTAAATTACAATGATTGGATGAAGTCTTTAGGCACTTTTTGATGCTCGATTCCAATCTTATAAATAAAGAGGCTAGCTTCATATGGTCTTGAGATCACTTATTGATCGAAGCATACGCTACCACGTCTTTCGCTCATTAACTCTCAATCTTATTCTCTATACATTTCACTTCTTTTCCATGCCTATGTACGCATCATTGTGTTCAATCTAGCTTGTTTTGTATTGATATTTGAGTTAAGTCATTGGGAGTATGTTGTTGTACTCAAGTGTAAAAGTTTCTAAGTGGTAGTTACATTAAAAAAAAAATTGTTTGGTACCCGTTGAAACGAGGTAAAGTGTGCGATAAAAAAAACTCGGTTTAAAGCTTGAAGCTAGTGGAACCCTTATTGGATTGACATTAGAGGAGAAGTGGATGAAGACAAACGTGTGCTGAACCACTACAAAATTGAGTTTGCATTTGCTCCTTTATCTTTTTTAGATTCGCTCTTTAATTTAGTTAAAATTTCCATTTTATTTGCAAAAGTTTTTGAAAACCTCAACTCACTCCCCCTCTTAGGTTATTTATTAAGTTGTTCATTCTTTCAATCTGTCTTATTAAAACCTTATTAAGAAAAATTGAATAGAAAAACTTTTAGTGATATTGTTGTGTTACCTTAGGTAATTAAGCGTGTTTGAGATTAAGTTTTATGGGGGTTTGAAAGATAGCCAACATCCACTTATCCACATAAATACGATTTTGATTATTTCAAATAATATAGACATCTATCAATTATTCCCCAATGAGATATCGTAGGTACCGAGCACAGAGAGCCAACTTCTGCCATTCTGACCAAACACAGCACGTAGGTTGGCTCAGTATCACCTTCCGGCCCGGTCATGGGATCTGACACACAGACTTATCCTCTCTGGCGGAGCCATCTAAGAAAGCGGCGGCTAAGGATTACCCGGTGATATCTCGGGTTTAAAGGCCTCCCTCCCACACACATATTGTTTTAGGGTGGTCAAACACTTCTTAGAATTTGAGGTGACCTTGATTGGGTCATGAAGAAGATGTCATGGCGTGCAAAGAATGCCCTCTTTCCCCTTCCGTTTTGGAAAGAAATCACCCACTTTCCATGAAAATCGGATCATCTTCCTCCCCTATAAAGGAAGGATGAATCATAAGAAGGAAGGTACGAGATTCTTCATTGAAAAAGGCCCGACTCTTTCTCTGGGTCCACTGATCACGACTTAGGCATCGGAGGCGGTGGGCGCCTGCCGCAGATTTTCTTGTTGTTTGCGAATTTACATGATGACGGGTTAATGCTCAGACGATCGATGACTCGGAAAATTGAGGACTACAATTGGCGCCCCGTCTCTGGGAGCGACCGAGCAAAAAGCTCATCGTTTGCGAGGGCAGCTACATCGGATTTTTAGTGATCTCCCATCCCCACGGCTTTGGTAGTTCAGGTCTCCGCTGGTATCGGGTTTATCACCATAACCGGCCCGACCAGTGAATCAATCCACTGGAAGACCCGATTCCTTCTTTGGTGCCAAGATATGGAGCCGAAGTAGGATGAACAGGACGGAAAATGGCCCGAATTGCAGAAATTCGTGCTGACCGTATGCGATAGGAAAACAGCAGCCTGCGAACTTGTTTGGGAAGGTATGGATTGAAAATCTGAGAGGGTAGCCACCTTGCACCCCCAATTAAACAAAATAAAGGCAAGGAGCCTATCCCAGGATGAAGCTTGATGGCGTTGGAGCGAATGGCGGGTTATCTTCAGCAAATCTCAGGCTTCCACCTCGAACAATGTGGAGGCGAGTGAGAAGAGAGGCCCCGCGTTGTTCCGTTCGGTCCATCGGATGCCGTAGTCTGAAAATTGATGAAAGGCGTGATCGGAGCACACCGGAAAGCATGCCGCGTGGTTAGAGTGCAGCAAAATCACTTCCGTTCTAGTATCCCACCTTCAGAGCTGCACCAGTCCCGTATATGCCTACACCTACTGCTGTCCGGGGGCTTGAGGACATCGCTGACCCATCCCCTGGTGGCCATCTTGAGTTATGAGCCTCCTTGACACCATCTTGTCGTTTACCATGTATGATGGCACCACTTGAGACCGTCACGACCACGTACTGCACATGACTAAGCGATGATTAGGTGCGGGAAATGACCGTCTTGCAAAGTGTTCTCTGATCCAGCTGGCGACCGTCTGGGCCCGGTTCCTGAGAGCTCCCCGAGGGATCCATCAACTTGTTCGAGTGAGTTGTAGTATGTCGTTCCCGGTACTTATGCTCGAATCATAAAGGAAGCATCAATTCCTCTGAGCCATCTTCCAAGCGAGATGATGAATCCCTGTCAAGGGATTCACCCAGATTTGGACAAAGGTTGTCCGGCTCGTCGTCCTCCTGACATGGACGCGGTCCTCGAGAGACTTCGAAGAAGCTTTAGATTAAACTACACTTTCTTTTCAATCGCTATCTCTGGATCCGCCTGCGACAATGGAAGAGCTATACAGACGGGCGGACAAATACTCTACATTGGAAGACAATATCCGGGTAGCCTCCTAGATAGTAATGATTACCGCCTAAAATAGCAAGCCAGCCGCAAAGGGGCAGCCCGAATGAAGGGCGAGTAAGAACGAAAAGGCTCTGGAGTATTCGAGGAGAGAAAGAGGGAACCTTCCCGGTTACTGGGCTGCCAGCCTGCGGGCTCCTCCCTCTCGTTCGAGATCAACGCTGACTTTAAATGGCACACTTTTGATTTAGTCGGATCTCGATCCAGCATGATCGGTCTACGAGGGTGTGACTCACAGTAAGGACCATGGGCACTGAAACTAACCCAGTGCCGAACCACAGAGTTTCTAGAAGAGCGTCGAGGGTGCAGCCACCTCGGAGGATATATTCGAGTTATCCAACCAGCGAAACCTCGGTAGTTGAAAGAATAGCGATTGACTCAAGTTCAGTTCGAACCCAGGCCCTTATGATTACATATTGAGCAACCCAGTGATGACCTATATCAATCGAAGTCCAAAGGAGAAAGCTACTATGTGGCCTGATTCGAACGGTGAACACCATATTACCGAACGCGATGGCAATCTGATCGGTTAATGGCCCGTATCTTTCCTCCTGATAACCACGTCCCTAGGCTCGTCACTCCGCCCACGATGCACTTGTCTTACTTTATCGTGACAATTTTGATGTACACGAGGTGTAGGCCCTAATGATTCTGGCCGACTACATTCTGACTTCGACCTTTAGGTAGATGAAAGTTCCGCTTGTGAGCTCGATTGGATGGCATAATCTTGTCCGGATTGAATGGGGAAACCACGCTAACCATGGGTGATGTTGCTCTCCCCGTCAAGGTAGGGTCAGTTATTCAACAAGTCTTATTCTCAATTATCGAATACTTAGGGCCATCTGATGTATCGTTGGTGGGCTGTGCACAACATGAAGCGGTACCCTCGACTACCATCGAAACGATGATTGCAACGATCTGACGAGTTGACCTCTGGCGTGATCGCAGTTCGCGATTACTATCGGTTAGCCGGTACAGGCGTGAGAGAAGGTGAAGCTCAACAATCGGGATTAGGACCCGACTTCCCGAGAATAGCAATCTGACTTGTTTCCCGAGTAGGTTCGGAGGGCTGTGGAACATTGGCTATGGTCCCATTGGAATCGATACTCACAGTAATTTGGATAAACACATATGTCGGTTCCATATTATCAGAAGGAAAGAACAATTAGCCAGCAGGTTTTTCTTTATAACATCGATGTATTTGGCTGGACCCACTTTCGGACATATTGAAGCATTAGCCAGTAGCGTACTTCATGAGTTGATTGTTGTCCGATGCAATGGAGTCAAGCCAGTAAGGCATTTCCACCCTGATCGCCATAAGGTTATTCAGGCTGAGTTTAATAACCTTTTGAAAACAGGGTTCATTAGAGAAATCAAGTACCCATAATGGTTGGCTAATGTGGTGGTGGTACCAAAGAAAGGTGGTAAATGGAGGTATCACGTAGATATCTTGATCTCGACGGCGCGTATACAAAGACCAACTTCCTTTTACGCGCGCAAGGCCAGATTGTCAACGCGTCAGTCGGGCATAGGATGTTGTCTTTCCTGGATGCCTTATCGGGATACCATCAAATCCCCATGTACCCGTCGGATGCGGAAAAAACAACGTTTATCACCCCCACATGGACTCTTATGCTATAATGTAATGTCGTTTGGATTAAAGAATGTCGGTGCAACTTATCAGAGACTGGTGACCAGGAATGTTTAGTCTACGCTAGAGTAAACCATGAGTATACATTAATGATATCGGTAAGGTGAGGAGGGCCCGGACCCGCTACATCTGGCTTTAGACTCCACCAAGCATACGTGAAACTAAATCCATCAAAAATGCAGCCTTTGGGGTCGATCAGACAGTTAGTGGGTTTCATGGTGACTGGGGATAGAAGCCCGGCTTCTGCAGCAGCTTAAGGCTATCCGTCCCAGGCTCCCAATTCTAGAAAAGAGGAATTTCTTGACTCCTTGATTGGTTAAGCCAGCCACTAGAGATAGATTCATCTCTCAGTTCATAGATTGTTTAAAGCCATTCTTCGCCACACTTAAGGGGGCCAACTAGGCCAGATGGAATGAGGAGTGTGATAGAGTATTTATAAATCAAGAAATATCTGTGGGAACCTCAAGTCTCGTAGCCTTAAAGCGTGAGACACTCTTGTATATCTAGCAGTCCAGGATGTCGCAGTGAGTGCCTTTGTTCAAAAGAAAATGTGGATGGAAGGCAAAGGCCGTGTTCTTAATCGACAAGTCCTTGGCCAGAGCGTAAAGCGAATCTATTACCTTGAAATTTGGCTGCACGGCTCTCGGGTATGACTAGAAACTTTGTATTTTCCAAGCACACCATTGTAGATTGCTAACTAATACATGAAGTACTATTCTATGGCCAGAGACTTATCTGGAGGAATGGCTCCTTTGGGCGTCGAACTAAGCAAATAGGGTATCAGTATAAGCGAGGTTAGCTAAGAAGGCCAGTTTTTAGCGAGACTTCTATGAAATCCCCTATTTATTTGGTATGCTAGAACAATTTGAATTGGTGGACTCTCAATGGAGACGGGGCGTCTTGGCAGATCGGAGCTGGAATTGGCTTACAACTAAAATCCCCGAGTAGGGATAAGATCGAGCAAGCAATCCGACTGGGCTTCAACGCCTCGAATAATGAATCGGGGAATGTGAGCCATCCTAGGGGATTGAATTAGCCGGCTATGATATCGGTGACAAACATAATTCGAAGCAATTCCCAGATTGGTGGTAGATGATAAACACAGAATATGAGTCTAAGATCCTAGAATGGCGAAGTATGTAACCACTAGTTAATGACGCTTGGGTGATTTGACTTAGGCCCAGAACACATTCGAGGTTATAATGAAAAAGCAGCGCTGCTAGTCATCGTGACGTCTCTACGTGCGGGAGACAATATTTACATATCTATTATCAGCCAAATTCCTCGATAGCCACTATCCGGGTAAGCCAGGTGGGTGAAACCTCCCCCTCTTGGATATACCCTATAACATAGTATATCAACAAGGGAGAACTCCTTAACGAGAAGGACAAGGCTCACAAGATCCGAATCTAGTATGCCAGATTTTCCTTGATCGATGGGCATCTGTTCGCGATCAGGGCCCGTATAAATGCTTAATTGCGAAGCAAAGGCCCCGATTATGTTGGCTAGGATTGCATAAAGGGGTGTGTGGCAATCATCCAGGCGGTAGAACTACGGCACCTGGCCCACCCTTTCAGGGAGGTATGTGGAAAAAAAATGTGACGGTGCCAGCTCCGATCTTAAGATCGCGGCTCAAAGGTCTAGTTTCCATCTCGAGCCAGCCGCCCGTGATGGGGAATTGACATGAAGTAGGGCCACTCCCTCACCTTTGACTCGAGAGGAAGTTGTTGCTAGTAATATAATTACTTCAGCAAATGGATAGGCGAAGGAGCTTTACGCATCCAATCAAAGACAAGGATGTCACTCAATTTATCTTGAAGAATATCGTTTGTCGATTCTGTATTCCCCGGTCGGTGTCGAATGACGAGAGCCACTAATTTGATATGGCGGAGAGTCCTACGAAAACTTACGCCAAGAGTTGAAAATAAAAATCTATGTCTCCACCCCTCGGTATCGCAAAGCGGCTTAGTAGAGGCTTCTAACAAAGCACATTGTGCATTGAAGAAAGCGGTTAGATTATTCAAAGGAAAATGGGTAAGCGAACTCCACAGGTACTGCGGAGACTACAAGCAATAGCGAAAGACCCTGGCCGACATATCTCCCTTAGCACTTACCATGGGATGGAAGCTATAATCCCTAAATCGGGTATGCCTACGCAGAACTGATGTGCCGGCCGGTTAGTGAATATAGTTAAGGACTGAACGGCGGATGGAGTGCGTGGGGCGGCAGAAGGCTGTACGGATGAATCTTACCACCTCCCAATTGGCGAGCACATCTGACAAAGGCGCATCAAACCCTGAAGTGTTCAATTGGAGGGACTGTTCTAAGAAAAGTCTTTGAGAACACGGTAAATCCGGCTATCCAGTTTGACCAGTAGGAAGGACCATATAGTATAACCTGACTGGCCGAGTCGTGGTTCATATGCATTTAGATAAACTAGAAAGACACAGTACCTAGAATGTGGAATCTTATGCCTCGAGGTATTATCAATAAAAGGTTGATTAAGTCTCATTCTTGGTATTTTCTTCAATTTTAATTATCAAAGTCAGGAAACGGCCGATGCCACATCAGGCATAGTATGGTTGATGTCCAACTGGTTCATTACTAAGTTTGGGGAAGGTTGATGTCCTGCTCCAGGCCCGGTATGGTTGATGCCCGTGGTTCATTGCTAAGTCAGGGAGCTTGATTGATGCCACTATCCGGCCTAGTATAGTTGCTACCGGCTAGTTCATTACACCAAATCGAGAGCGGTTGATGCCTATCGGCCTAGTATGGTTGATACCCGGCTGGTTCCATTTACTAAGTTCGGGAAGGTTGATGTCTGTCAGGCGGTATGGTTGATGCTCGGTACGGTTCATTACTAAATACGAGGGAAGGTAGATGTATGTGGCCCACCATGGTTGATGCCAGCTAAGTCATCCGCCCCATTCCTAGGCTAAACAAAGTAAATTACTTGGCTTCGACAAAAAGTAGCTTAAGCGAAAATAGATTTTCAAGACAAATACATGCTTTATTAAAAAACTCAGTTGCATGACAACGAAAGCCGGGGATATAATGCATAAGGCCTGAAGCTTAATCGCGGCAACAAAATACAATCGGTTCCCTCAAGGCATCGGGTTCACTTGTCTCCTGATTACTTTGTGAGAGAATCGGGTGGATGCCCAATGACTCGCGGCTAAGACTCTTGCACGCGCTAGCATCTACATGCGGATGGTGGTAGAACCCTTGGGGCGCACTCGGGGCATGGGGATTGATAAAAAACTCGGGAGTGCTTGACTTTTGACATATCAGGCATCCGTATGGGATCATGAGCTCACTTCATGATGTTGTCTTGAAGGCACACTTGGCCTCGCGTCAGTGAAGATCACGTCAAGCTGCGTCATGAAGGCCTCCCTCTAGAGCCTTTTTTCTCTTTAGAAGCCTGCACTTTGGATACTGAGTATTCGTCTTTGCTAACCTTGAGCTCAGTAAAAACTCTCTCATCTGTACTTGGTAGGAAATAATGCTGAGTATCCTGCTTGATTTCGCGTACAGTTAGTCGAGTGGTAAAGTCGATTTGGGATGACATCAGTCTTTAGCCATCTGGAGGTCCTCTTTACCGATTAGGCAGAGAATTTAGATGGCATCTCTTCTCCTCTCCCCTCGACGACACGGTCGCGAGCATCTGATAGGTCGGGTATAGATCGTGTAAGTGGTACAAGAGGATTCGCCTCCTATAAAAGACCTTCGACGTCGATGATCCTCACAGGCACCCTGCGGGACGAAGCCTCCTCCATGGGTGGAGTCGGGCCTGAATTAAGGAAGATCTGGTCGAAGCGGTCGGTTAGGCAAGCCGTGGCACGCTACGGTCGACGGATATATGGGGCCTCTACGGCGACAGAAGCACCGCTGAAGGGATGGATCGCTGCTTGGATCGGCCCGAGGGGTAGGAGGTACTCCCACGACTCACGAGGTGGCGTTTTCCGAGATCCGGCTGGTCATTCGAGCCCGTCTCAGCCCGAACTGGGAATGTATTGCATATCCGGACCCTCTCCCCCGGCCACCTCGAGGATGGCATCAACCACCCGCTTGAAGCTAGCATCGCGCTTTCGCTTCCTAGCAGCAAAGTTATGAACCATGTCAGACATTTCGTCCCCCTCTTCTTATTCTTCCCAATCCGAGGGATGACTGAATATGGGGGGAACCCAAGGGACGAAATCTTCCATTTCGGCTCCAGGAACCTTTTGTCGCCTGGACATCCCCTTTCTTCTCTTCAATACTTAGGGGGCAGGACGGGAACCCTTTCTTGCTAAAGGAAGATGCTCCGGCGGCTACCCCCTTTCGCCCTTTGGATGCTTGTGGAAGCGAGGAATTTGGAAATCCTTACTAGCATAGGAAGGTTGCTGAGCTAGTCTGGGATCACCAATTCCCAGGTCGGTAAACCGGCCCCTCAGGTTTCCCAGTGGAGATGTTGCCGGGTAAGTTTAAGGTTCGCAGTAACGTAATGCTCCCCTTCCACAATTTATGTGGGTAGAGGGCGCGAAATGACTAGAACGTTGTAGGGAGTCGGGTTGCAACTCAAATCATTCAGATTCTTCAAAGTAAGAAGGACTTCTTGATGTCGCTCCCGCTCGGAAATCTCTAGCTTGACTTAAATTTTTCATGGCCTTCTCCGCTGATTAACAAATTTATTCCTTGATTTTCCTTTCTAAACGTATCTGTTAATAAGGTCAGCGCACATCAAGGGTGTGTAAAAGCACACATCTTTACGCACTTCAAGGAAAAGACGTGCAGGTTTCTGAGAAAAGCGAAAGGTCGGGAAAGCCGGGGTCTTGTCCAAGTACTCATTGACGGGATCCTCCTCTAGCCTCGACTTAGGCGAATCGGGAATCTGTAATGAATTCTGGCAAGGGGCTGCAGGCGGGCAGCAGATGGCCAGAGCCACTTAGTGTGCCATCCTCGGAGTGTGTAATGACTTCCCACCAATGAAAGGTCCAGCTGATAAAGAAGGTTTAGTACGCAACATCCAGTCATAATCTGAATGACATTTGGGTGAATATAGGCAAGTGGTGCTTTGGTGAAGTGTAATAATTGCTTGACTAGGGACGACACGGGGAAGCGAAGCTCGGCTACGAGTTGCTCCCGGGTGAAAAACACTGCGTTGTATTTATCGCCCATAGTGGACTCAGTCAAGCCCTCCGTGACTTCAAGGGTCGATATCCTCGGGGATTTGAATGATAAGACCTCGCCTCATCCATGGAAGGGAGGAGATGATCTTTGCTTGCGGGCGCGACTCTCGAGTTGGGCCGTGCCCATCTTGACTAGTAGAAGTCTCTTCCTTACCTCTCTGTATTACTGACGAACTGACAACACAAGAGGGAAAAATAGAAAATCAGCTGATCCGCAGTACAATTGGTAAACAAGAACCTATGTGAACCCATTGGACCCAGGGAAGATTCACCTAATTCTAGCATGCCCTAAGGACACCCCCCTACGACTCTGTACGAAGCGGGTCGGCAATAGAGACTTAAGCGTACCTAAAGTAGAAACTATGTTTACCTGAAAAATGAGGAAGAAACGATTGCCTAGTAAAACAGTTCGCGATGTACTAGAATATCCGCAAGCAGAAGCTCTCAAGCAGGGGAGAAACAGGGGGACGGAACAAAGAAGAGGAACAGGTAAAATCCAATGATGACTCCCTATATATCAAGCGTCTAGAGTCTACAGATGCATTAAATGCACCGTTGACTCATTACCTCTACAGACAATTTGAATCCTAGCGACGTTTCGCTTCCTAGGGCATAAAAGACAAGCGTGTGCCAAGCTCGTGGGCCCTTGTGCCATCCTAACTATTGAGTTTAGGATGGCCGATTATGTTACGTTCATAGGGAACGGTGAGGACGATCATCCAAGTTTTATCAAATGTCACATTTTTGTGATTCGAGAGTCGGTCCTTACCTCGGTGAGGTCGGACCCAAAAAATAAATAAATAAATAAATAATGTAAAAATATTTAAAAATATCAGGAAATATGATTTCATTAATTTCGCCAAAGGCATTCAGCTACATGACAAGCGCTGACAAAGTGATCACCTTACGACAGTCACATAACCCGATATGGGCGAAAAAGAATAAGAAGAAGCACGTAGAAGAAGAAGAAGAAAAGAAGAAGAAGAAACACATTGGAAAGAAAGAAAAAGAAGAAGAAGAAATCTATGGAAGAAAAAAAAAGAGAAGAAAGAAGAAGAAGCACATTTGAAGAAGAAGAAGAATAAGAGGTCTAAAAAAAAAAAAAAAAGCCCTAGTTGACTTAGGAGGGTGGTTCTTGGCTATAAGGATTCCATTACAGTTTTGAACACTTGAGAACCTTGACCGGGAAGGGGGCATATAATGAGACTAATGCTTGTTGGGTATTTTGGTTTGACACTACTTCGCACCCCGAAGCAGAAAGCTCGTCTGAGTTAAACTTGGAGATGGAAGTCTTCTTTCGTTTCTCTATGGTGAAGTAAGATAGGTGAGGCTCAAAAATATTCTCCGAAATGCACACAATTCCGACCCAGCTCAGTCCTTGCGGCTTTCGTCCTGGTCCATAGTTGAAAATCACGTCCAGGCCCCCTTCATAAGCCTCTTCCATGAAGCAATCAGAAAGAGCATTACTTAACAATGCCTAGCGACGCTGACCATATCTCGGCTAAAACCAACAATAGCGGTGACACGAAGGAGCCACCATCCTGTGAGCCTTTTATAGATACCTCGGCTCCCCAAGGGAATGCGAATGGCTGTATCGATGAGCGCAGAAAATAGAAAATTCCGATGTCACCGCATTGGAACATACCGACATTAATAGTCCACTTGTTCCCCTTTTAGGCAGTCACAAATGTTCTCTTTCCAGCGAGGAAAGTGACCTCTCGGTCGGAAAAAGGGGGCATTGTGGTGCAGGGGCAAGCCCCGACTCTACCCTTCACCGGACTGAGCACCTTTACTCGCGGGACGGGCCTAGAAGTGGCGGGCCGGGCCCCAGTATCACCTTCGAAGCCGGTCATGGGGATATAACACCTAGACTTATCCTCTCACACAGTCGAGAGCCATCTGAAGAAGAGTGACTAACCATGACCTACCCCTCCCACACACATATAATCGTTTTGGAGGTGGTCAAACACTTCTTAGAGCACAAGTTACGGCTAACTGGACCATCAAAAAATGAAGAACATGTCATGGCGAGCAAAGAACGTCATCTTTCCCCTTCCGTTTCGAAAGGAAATCACCCACTTTCCATGAAAATCGGATCGTCTTCATTACATAAAGGAAGGAGGAATTACAAGAAGGAAGATGCGAGATTCTTCAGAAAAGATTGACTCTTTCGCTCTCCGGATTCCCCAGTCGACTTGGCGTAAGAGGCGCGAGCGGACCATCGTAGTTTTCTTGTTTGTTTGTAGGTGCAGTGCTGGTAGGTTAATCTTCAGACGATCGATGACTCACGAAAATTTAGGAGACTACAATATCATAGTATAGGTTTTGACTCCATCGTAATGTCTTTAAGTTATGTGTAGTAAAATCAGGGGTCTGTTGATCAACCATCGACACAGGGAAGACACAATGGATATCATGTGACAGAGTCACCACACCTTTGTATCCCATTTCATAAGGACCCATCATTTTACAAACCAAGCGAGGTCCCACTATGGATATCGTGTGACCCAATATCTCATTCACCAATCATTTTACTTCTATAGGAAAATAATGTTTTTTGGCCCAATAAAGGAAAATAATGTTAAAAAAAAAACATTTCACATCTACTATTTACCAATCATCTTTATCATATTTCATTACCATTAATTATATCAATAAATTAAAAAAAAAAGTTAAAAAAAATGGCGATTCCTATTATTCCCGAGTCTATTTGTCTAAGTTAATATGGTGATCTTTCTTCGAGACTTATATAAACAATGGTACTTTGCTTATTTTATTTTTATTTTTCTCAATATTTTTTAATAAGATAAAATGATAAAAGATTTATAACACTTTTAACAAAGAATTATTATATTAATATTTTTAAAGTACTAATTTCATTAAGTTTTCCAATATTTTAACTAAATATATTTAATTATCATTCATTAAAGTTTAAATTTTGGATAAAATTTCAAATTGATGATAATTAAATATGTTTAGCTAGTAACTTTCATTTTATTTTTGCCCTAAACATTTGCAATAAATTATTCATATTTGGACACAAGGGTTCCTCACTCCTATGCACTGCCTTTGTCGTTGAGTGCGATACATGAGCTACACATTGGGTTATCTAATCACTTTCTTATTTTACTTATTGAGTTAATTACATAAATAATGTCTCAACTTTTCAATTTTTATTTTTATTTTGATGTCTCAACTTTATTTTTGTTTAATCAAGTATCTAAATTTTTTTATTTTTTCTATATTGGTGTCTCAACTTTATTTTTATTTAATCAAATATCTTAACTTTTCAATTTTTACTTTTTGTTAAATCTAGAGTTTAAACTTTTAATTTTTATTGAAGCGAGTGCTTCCTAATCAATCAAAGTTTATTATGGTATTTGAATAAGAAAAAATTGCATCTAAATAAATTTTTTATCATATAAAAATATTGAAATTACTTAAATGACTTTTAATAAGGTGAAAAGATAATATGATCATTTCCACATAGTTTTTAATGCTATGAGATAAAAATAAATATTTTAATTATTTTAAAAATAATTTTAATATCTAGTATTTTATTTTTAATTATTCATATGTAACTTTTTTTCACATAATACATAGAAAACAAGTAAAAATTAAAAATTGTATAGTAGGCCAATAATTATTTTATTTTTTTAATTGTTATATTTTTAAATTTTTTTTTAAATTTATCTCTCAATTATATAATAGCCAATTTTATAAGCATAATGTAGAAATGATTATATTGTCATTTACCTTCTTAAGTCATTAAGTAATTTTATATCAGATGAAATATCATTTGAATTCAATTTTTTATAATACAAATATCTTAATAAATTTTTATTGGTAAAAAAAACACTTGATTGAACAAAAATTGAAAGTTTAAACATTTGATTGAAAAAAATAAAGTTGAAAATTAAAATTTTAAACATTTGATTGAAAAAATAAAGTTGAAACATCAAAATAGAAAAAATCAAAGTTCAGACAATTCATTGAATAAAAATAAAGAAGTTGAGACAAGAATAAATAAAAAATTAGAAACTTAATTTAACAAAAATAATATGACCTTGGCAAGGTGTCAAGATTTAATGACAGGTAACTACGAAAAAATACATATGTCTGCGTATCGCGAGGCCCGTACACACAGTGAAAATGGCCACTTGGATATACACCCAATACTCATCAAATATACACCCAATTATTTTCGATAATTCCAAGAGTTAAACATTACTCTTAATACAAATACATATTAAAATTTACAATTATAATACGTATTATCGAAACATCAAGCCTGGCAGAAACTTTCTTCAAAATTGGCCTCTAAAATGGGCAGTCTTCTCAGGCAGCTCCGTACTTGAAAAAAATATTCGCGGCGGGGGTGGTATCGCGATAGTGGAATCACCTAAATGGGTTACTCACTCTTTGAAGTGTATATGCGTGATCGTCTTAAACCACCTTGGCTCGAGTAAATACGTGATCACTGCTTGAATGTGCAGTAGCTCACGTTCCATGTATCGAGTCCTCAGACTCCACTCACACTTTTTAAGCCATGTATAAGAAAAATAATCCCAGTTTTCAAAACAAAACTTGTTCTTGAAAACAAACTGGGGCTGGTAAAGTGGACTACCCTCAGGCGGGTGGTTGGGAACTTTTCAGAAGCAGTCATGGTCCTCATTTGAAATGATACGGTGGCCCATCTCGACCTGGTTCTCCGGAAAATCATCATGAAATTTCTTTGCAGCCATGTTCGTTTGGAAAATTCATATGTGGTGCTTTTCGTTACAGATTCTGCGGTGCATATGAAATGCATTATGCAATTTGTTAAACCCAAGAAAAATTCAATTTTTCTAAAAAATGGTAAAACGGTAATTTCGGTTGAAAACCGAAAATTCTCTGGAATTTCGGATACTTGAAGCAATTGCGCCATTAAGTCGTCTCGCGAGGAAATCTAGTGACCCCGAAGGATTTCGTCGAATGCGGGGCGGTCGAATATTTACAAATTTCTGGGTGATAAATCGTATGTGACTTCAGGGACGAGATTTTTAATAAAATCTCGGAAGTCAGGAAATGACTTGGGTTAAGTTAATTTAAAATAAAGTGAACTGAAAAGAAATAAATTATTTCGAAAGAAAAACGGATCCGAATAAACTAATATAAACCATGAATATCAAATAATAATATAATAATAAGAATAATAATAAATAAATAAATAAATCAAATCAAATAAAAAAAAAAAAAAGGAGGAAATGCCATTTTTTGGAGAGAAACCGACGGGAGGGAGAGAAAGGTAGCGTGGGGAATATTATTTTTAATTTTTTCTTCACTTTGTTTCTTTCTTAGATTTACGAAAATCGGGTCGTAAGTTTTCGTGGGAGCTGAAGGCAAAGTTGATCTACGCGACAAGAGCTACGTGTGGACACCAAAATCTTGGAGTTTCATCAAACTTCACGAGGTAGGGAATTTTCCTACTTGTGTTATTTCTAGCCTAAAGGCTATTTAATTGTTTGGAATTAGCTTAGAGTAGTGAAGGCCGTAAATTTCAGTCCTCGGAATTTTTGAATTTGAGTGTAGGAATTTTAGGAATTTTTGGGACTATTTTTTGGACGATCCAGGGCTGAATTTCGGAATTTATTTTAAGCAGTCTTGATTAAATTTTCGGGATTATTTTCGGGCAGTTCCGAACTGTGTTGAGGTTTGGTTTTGCTCTCGGGACTGATGTCTTCGGGTTTTATGGTGTGTTTGGTATACGCAATGTTGGTGATGAGCCGTGGAAGGGGCCAAAGTGCCACATTTTATATGGAGTCCGAGATTTGGGCCATTTTGTGTGTGTTATTACTAGAAAATGAATTCAAAATGAATTGCTAAATATTTGTAAATTAGCTCGTATGAACTAATTTTGGTGTAATTAGTTAATTTACATATGTATCTTTCTTGATTTAGTATGTTAATATATATGCATGTGAATATATTAGCATGAAGGTTTTGGAATTTGCACCATGCATTCCATATGCACTTGGGTAACCTAGAAATTAGGTGTGAGTGCATAGTTAAGATCGACACTGTGTTAGGTGTTTGATGGTGTGTCGTGAGTACACGGTTGTGGATCAACACCGTGTAGGGTGTTGATTAGTGGACTTGATTAATAAGACAACGTCCAAATGAGTCGCACAGGTTAAGAAAATGGAAATGGCTCATTGCATTTCATGCCTTTGGGCGTCACGACGTAGTATCCAAAGCATAGGTATCGACTACCTAGGAAGCAGGGGACATGGGCTTATGCCATTGCTATTGCGGTGAAATTGATACTAGCGTCATAGCTTGGTATCGGAGTTTAGGTACACGAATACCTAGGAGTTCATGGAACGGGTTTAGACCATTGCATGCATGGTGTGTTTCGTGTTGTATTCGGATATGTGTTCCATGTTTATGATTGTGTGATTGTATGTATGATGACTTATACGATTACGATGTATATGAAATGTGATTGCGTGGTTATTCTTGCGGGAAAATTATATGCATGGAAGAATGTATATAGGAAGAAGTGGAATACTAAGGTTAGGAACTATAACCTTAGGGGTTCGGAAAATGAAATGAACCTGAAAGTATTGAATTTTATTGAAATAAATAAAAGGAGTGGTTGGCAAATAGCACCACTTAGGCGATGAACGGGTCAGTTCATGGTTGTTAAGTCTATTAGTAATTGGCATGTGCATTACTATTTCGACTGAAATAAGATTAAATAAAGTTTGTTTCATTTGACATGTGTAGATGGAAGAGTCGAGGCCGGGACGTGGGGTCGTCACGGGTGCTAGCCTAGCACCACCCCGATGTTGACAATGGGGCCTTTGTTGAAGTACATTGGGGTTCACGTTCTTTGTCATTGCATAGGCTAATGCAGGTAGTGGTCGGGGAGGTCAGAGTAACCTCCAGTTTAAGTCACATCATCTCAGGCGTTCTGGGGAAGGGGGATCAGATGGTGTGGACCGTTGGTTTCGGCAGATTGAGAATGTATTGGAGGCTATGGATATTGCCTCCGATGCAGCCAAGATCAGGCTAGCTGCGTTCCAGTTAGAGGGTGAGTCGAGTGTGGTGGGGCTAGGTTAAGACACCTACAGGGATTTAGAGGCAATGACTTAGGCGAGAGTTCCTGGGCTCTTTATGAGGAAGTATTTTAGGCCAGCGCTGGAACATGCAAGCCTAGAATTCCTAGAGCTGAGGCAAGGAACGATGACAGTGATGGAGTACATGGCGATTCAGGTTGGCATGTTATGGTGACTTATGTATTACGGATCACGGCGAGGTTAGGAGGGATTGAGAATGGTGAAGTTGTCCATTCGGGGCAAGATGTGGGCCTCGCCTATAAGACATGGACTACATGGTGAGTGACTCTACGGCCATAGAGAGAGATGGATGGCCTTGAGGCATTCGAGATGCGAGTCTTAGGTCTGGGAAGAGAAGAGGATCGGCCTTCTTCGAGTTTGGGCTTAGAGTTTAAGGCCTGCCGGGAAGAAAACCGTTGTATGAGAAAATTACTCCTCACAGGATCTAGGGTGAGTTGGTCGGATATGGTGAACATGTCGGGTTTTGATGTCATTCTTGACATAGGTAGGTTGACAACCCATCTGGTTGTCGATTGATTTATGATACTGAGGCGGGTTATCGCACGACCGCGGTCTTAGAGTTGTAGAAGGTAGCATATGCATATGAGTGATGATGCGTGTCGTGAATTTCAGACATGAAATTACACATTAGGAGAATGTAAAGCAGAGAAAAATTGATTTTCTAAAGAGAATTAGCAGTAATTCAGGTTGAAAACGAAAATTCTCTAGATCTCGGATGTGGCTTGATTTGTAGTTAAATTCATCATGAATTTAGTGACCGAAAGTTTCGTCGAATTACGTGGTCGAGAATATTTTCACAATTTACGGGTGATAAATGATACGTGACTTCGGGGGCTGAGATTTTAATAAAATCTCGGAAGTCGAAATAGCTTGAGTTAAGTTCATTTTAAAATAAAGTGGCGAAAAATAAATTATTTGGAATAAAAACGGTTGAATAAAATAATATAGACATGAATATCAAATAATAATATAATAATAAGAATAATAATAAATAAATAAATAAATCCAAATCAAATAAAAATAAAATAAAAGGAGAAATGCTATTTTTTGGAGAGAAACCGATGAGAGGGAGAGAAAGGGAGCATGGAGAATATTATTTTTAATTTTTTCTTCACTTTGTTTCTTTCTCAGATCTACGAAAGTGGAGCTATAGGTTTTCGCCGGGGCCCGAAGGCAAAGTTGATCTGGCGTG
The DNA here is from genome assembly GCA_016808115.1 of Tetrastigma voinierianum. Classification (NCBI taxonomy): domain Eukaryota; kingdom Viridiplantae; phylum Streptophyta; class Magnoliopsida; order Vitales; family Vitaceae; genus Tetrastigma; species Tetrastigma voinierianum. The sequence continues at coordinate 30,319 of JAEQBH010007262.1, read as the reverse complement.
TGCGAAACTCGCGTGGACACGAAATCTTGGGTTCGTCGAAACACGGGTAGAAATTTTCTACTTATGTTATTGCTTTAAAAATGTTAATGGTTTAGGTGGCTTGTTTGTGAAAGTAGTAAATTTCAGTCCTCAAATTTTGGAGGTAGTGTAGGAGTACAGGAATTTTTGGACTATTTTTTAACGATCAGGGTTGAATTTGGAATTTGTTTTGGACAATTCGGGTTGAATTTTGAGGCTTGTTTTTAGGCAGTCATGACGAATTTTGAGGACTATTTCCGGGCAATTCTGGCGTATTGAGGTTTGGTTTTGCTCCACGTAGCTGATGTCACCGGGTTTTGTGATGTGTTTGGTATCCACCGATATTCGGTGATGAGTGAAGGGGCCAAAGAAGGTCTGCCCACTTGTTTATATGGAGTCGAGATTTAGTAGATTTGTGTGTTATTCTTAGAAAATGGTGAAAATAAATTCTTCGTGTTTATGTAGAATTAGCCCGTGAGCTAATTTTGGTGTAATTGGTTGAGAATTTACATAACATGTTTTATGTGATTTAATTATGTTAATATATATGCGTGAATATATTCGCGTAGAAGGTTTTGGAATTGGCATCATGCATTCCCATGCCTTTGGGGTAACACAGAAATTAGGTGTGAGTGCATAGTTGAGATCGACAATGTGTTAGGTGTTTGATGGTGTGTGGTAGTACATGGTTGTGGATACGTAAGGTGTTGATTAGTGGACTTGATTAATAAGACAAGCGATCGAATGGAGTCATACGGGTTAAAAAAAATGGAAATGGCTTATTGCATTTCATATGCCGCTGACGTACTGGAAACGATAGGAGTGAGTGCATGAGGTGGTTTCTTGGGGAGAATTGTTCGGAGGGTTGACCCGACAATATAATTTATCGGAGTGTGTCCACTCTGACATCGGAGGGTTGTCCATATAATATCGATGTTCGAATCACGCTGATTGATATACATCGGAGGGTTGTCGTATAATACTCCCGATCATCGGTGCCCAATTGATATTCATCGAGGAGAGGGTTGTCCACAAAAATAGATTATCGGAGTGTCCACTATTTTATATCGAAGGTTGTCCATGGTTAAAAACAAATACCTTTGTTTGGAAATGGTTTCATTCATGGCAAAATGCATGTTTGAGAGTCGGTGGGAACTTCGAGTCGTATGGGTGTAAGAAGCCTGCGATATCACTAGAAAAGTTATGTTGCCTAAAGAAGACATAGCGGTCATGTTTTATCACTAGACTTCGGGTTGTAATGATAGAAGTCGGGATTAACGAGATTTGTTGCCCATTGGCCTTGCATTGGGTAATGGAGTCGGTGAGGACTCGATACTTGGTCATTGGTAATACCGGTGGCCGGTTGTCACGATTAGGCGTATACATGTGAGGCAGGTGGTGAGTGGCTCGGGATATATTACTCAATGACATATTGAGTGATGGAGCCAGCGAGAGCTCGGTACATGGGGCATGGTGAGTCGAGTCTCATTCATGGCATGTAGACATTCAGATAGACATGAGTATGTTGCACTTAGATGTGTGTTTGATTATGTGACCATTGCATGTGCACTTAGGTGGGGAGTAGCCCTTGTAGGAGATTATCACTACTGGGCTTTGCTCACCTCGTCGTGGGACCCCCTTTTCAGGTCTGATCAGGTCTGGCTTGGTGACGCATTAGGGACGCACATATGAAGAAAGCCAAGTTGTGGCTTTGGTGGTTATGTTGTATACATGTATTAGAATGTTGTAACTTTTAATATATGTTGAATTAAGAGTGATTTATTAACTCTTGAACTATTGTATATAGTTGATGTACTTGTGAGTATTGATGCAGGAGCCCAAGTGGCCATTATTTTATTCGCATTTGGTGCTGTGTGGTCGTGTTGATGTTAAGGACAAGTTTGTACCTTGGGTAGAGGCTCCCGGAGTACAAAGGAGACTACGCCGATTTTTCGTGAAGTGTCGGGTTACGGAGCATTCGAGTATTCACGCGGGTTGACGGAGTTTGTCGTGGACACCGGTTTTGAAATCACACCATTCAACACAATTTATACAAATATATCCAATTTGTGCAATTTATTCTCAAATTATCACGCATGCACCACATGTTTTTCACTTCTAATCAACCAACATGCAAGTGCTCACTTGGGCTAATCACAATTCCACACAATTCAAGCCCTTGACATATGGATGATTTTTTGGCCCGAATCACACAACCCGTGGCCCGATTTTTAACCTAGTCCCGAAAATAGAGAGCAGTGGGATGTCGGTGGGCGACCCACTCACTGACATATCGGTTCCACTTTGTGAGAACCCAATCCGCTAGCCCATTTAAGCTCGTACCTGTATAGCATAATTTATTGAATAAATTCAGCCTGGCCGGCCCAATGATCCATGGGTACATCCCGAAATGAGCTCCAAAATTCTAACAATTCGGTCCCAGTTTTGGGACTGCTCCAAGCCCGACCCTCATTTCCGCCTCGATCAGCTCCGTAAGCTCGACCAAAACATAACTGAGGGTTAAAAGCAGTAGGATAAAACCATCTTATCGGAGTTTATCAAAACTCCACAGCTTAGGGTGCCACGATGTAGTCATCGATGTGTAGAACCGGCTTTCTTCTTGGCGAAAGAAATCAGAAACGTTCAGATTGGCCGGAATCTGAGAGAAGTTGAGGCTGTTTCTCTCGCTAAAATCCACCATTTTTGAAAAACCAGCACTCTCTTCTCCCTCTGCACGTTTCTAGCCAAAAGTGGAAGAAGCTCACACTTTTGTCTCGCTGCTTGCGTATTCTGTATGATTGGATTTGAGATGATTTGTATCCACTTTCAGCTAACCACTGACTTTTATGTGGCATCATGTGTCGACTTAGGCCCACAGCAGGCTCAAGTTGACTGAATTCTTGACAGTGGCCTTTCTCCCCAACCAGTGTGACGTGTGTCTCTGTTCATGCCTCAGAAAAGCATTCTATTCATTTGTCATAGGAATTAATGAAATCGTGGGGTGTGGATTTTCATAGGAGATTGTTCAATCAGACAGAAGTGGTTTAAGTCATTAAGATCTAGAAAAATTTAGGATTTACACCAAATTCGTTTTATAAAAATTAACAGATTTTATAAGTTCTTATAAATGATTTGATACCTATAAGTGGAAAAAATAAAAAGAATTTGATATTTGAACAACAATGTGGGTTGGGATATCAAAACTAAAAGATTAGATACCATTGTACTTGACACTTTTGAGTATCATATATCTTTATCACCTAGGTGTGTATATTCTATCTTTTGGGAAGAAAATCTTTCTTTAGCTTTTTTTTGAGTGTTATTTTATTTTATGAGATGGATTAAATGAGTGACAAAAGTGGATGATCTATTCTATAAAGAGGGCGCTTGTGGGTTGAGGAAAAATCCTTCTAAAAGACTTTTGTGGGTTGAGGAAAATGCAATGGTTTTGGCACATTGATTAAGGAAAGGGTACAATACGTTAAAAAAGAATAGACCCAACCGTTATCACCTAACTATATTATTATATTATAATACAAAAATTTACTTATTTGTTTGACCAAACTGACCAAAGTCTCTCCATGCATCCTATATATTTACTTGAGTGATTATGCCTCCCTCCGCCCATATTTAAAATAATAGAGTTATTTAATTCACATTACCACTTCGATGTGTTGAAATAAAATTAGAGTTAGTAATATGGGTTGAGTTTGATGGACTGCATTATTTAACCCGATTTTGGAGGATTGAGCTATAAAGTTTATATTTTAATAAATGTGTCAAATTAGTCTCGACTGTGTTTGGACATGTATCACATGGGTTTTGTCCTGACACTCAGATTTAATTCCAAATCTTTGTATTTAATTTTTTAAAAGAATTCAACTTAATATTTGAAATTTTCATGATCATTTATAAATTTATTATTTTGCTTAACATAGAGTCAACTTCGCATTTGAATTAAATAAATTACAATTTTAATATTAAATATATTTTCATTTATCTCATTATTCCTATTTAAATATTTATAATTTCATTTTTTTTATATTTATCCTTTTAAACTTTATTGAATCATATGTTTTTTTTTATAAAATGAAGTTGTACTAGCTTATAAATTAAATTAAATAACTAAATTATCGAATATATTTTAAATAATTTTGGTCATTTAAAACCAAGGTTAATAACAAATATTGTTATTTTAAAAATAATTAACAAAAATTATACACTTATTTCTTTCCTAATATGATTATATATTTTTAGCAAGATAATTTTTTCAAAACAAATAGGATATTTCATTATTATAGAGTTGACATGCATTTTTGGAAAAAATATATATTTTTATTCCAAGTATAAATGAAATTTATATTGTTAACATTCAGATGATGATGACTCAGCCAGCACCCCAATGATGTATTTTTGAAAAAAAAAAATTATTCCAAATATAAATGAAATTTATATTGTTAATATTTTAAAATTTTAATTAATAGATGATGACACTCAACTAATATCAAATATCATGATGTATTTTTGAAAAATACAAAATATAAATGAAATTTTTTATTGTTAAGATTATGAGGATTTACTTCTTGACTTTGATGTTTTTTTCCGATATGTTGTTTGGTTGTCATTATTGTTTTGGTTCTATTTAGTTAATTAGTTTGATACTTTGATATAAGTATAATAGTGTCTTCAGCATCAGTTTATTTATTTAAGTTTGTTTGATATTATTATATTGTTTAGACTTAATTATTTTATACATTAATTATTATAATCTATTTATATATATTATTTTTATTTAAAAATTACTATAAAATTAATTTTTTTTTGAAGCATAAGGTCGTAGTTAACTGACAGAAATAGACTAGATTAGCCTATCCCGCTTTGGTCCATAACCCTAATGAGCTGGTCCGAAATGGGATTAGGCTTTTCCTGCGCACAACTCAACTAAACAGATAGCAGCTAAACAGGATTAAAAGGTAATCCTATACTATTAAGCAAGAACAAAGTACCACAACTTAACATACAAAATTTATAAAATCAAAAACAAAAACAAATTCCTATTTCCACATTATTATTTGAAATATATTGATAAAGATATGAAATGACAAATAAAAATGGATATATATTTTCCATGTCATGGTTTTACTCCATGATGAAACTTATTTTTTATTTATAACTTATTATGTTATAAACTTTTGAAGTCAATATTTATTTTAAAAAGTGAATCGATAACAGAGTTAAAATCATATATGCTATTTAAAAAAACTAAATTTGCAAAATAAGAAAAAGAATCACAAATTTCAAGTTTGTTAATATATGGCTCCTGAGCCAAATTTCCGGATCCATCATCACTGAATAAGATTTGATTATAAATAACTAATTTAAGACATATTTTAATTTAAACTGATTAACGCTTTGAAGAATAATCTTGTAAAAAATTTGACAAGGTAAATTATATAATTAATGGATCAATTTGGAAAAATTCTGATGGTATGAATTAACACAAAAATAACTACTATTTAATAGTTTACGAATTCAACTCAATCAAGATTATTATAGTTGATTCAAACTCCATAAAACAGTGCCGTATTGATGAGCGGTGTCAAATTCTTCCCTAATCATACCTGGTTCTCATCATGGCACTGTGAGGCCGGCAGGAGAATACTAATTTGTTGTTACATGTGCACAATTGGTGTTTGATATGTTTTCCAATTTAGTATGCTGGAAACTTCAGTAGCTGAAGATTATTATTTCTTCCAAGAATATGCTGGTTAAAGGCCAAATTCTGGGTCCCCTACTAGATCTTTATGTATAAAAAGGCAAGAGAAATAATTGGGTTGTGTTTCATTCTGTCATGAACTCTCCAGGATCTAACATGGTTGATTTGATATTAAGCCACCACTAGCCAACACCCACTGCTTAACTTTATTCCTGTCAATCAATCAAAGTTTGAAGATGTTGTATTTCTACATGCATGGAAAAGACTAGTTTTCCATAATTAGGTCTTTCATTGTACAAGGATGTTTTCTTCTGTCTCACTTTCCATATACCGTTAGGTCTTCCATTTCCATTTGATTATTTTTAGCACTGGTAGTGGAATTGGATGTTAGTGTAGTGGGGATTTTGCCTTTTAGTAAGATTACATATTTCAAATTGGTTGTCCTCTTTGTTTTTTTTTTTTTTTTGTTTTCTGTTGAGATTTCATTATCTTCCCTTTTGGTCCTCAAAGGCAAGTGTTGTTGATGACAGACAAGTCTACGTGCTTCCTTCGCTTCGTTTGAAATGCTCTATGGGGAATTGGCTATTCCTGATGTCCACTTAGTGTTATCTTTTAGTACCACACTGCCCATTCCACTAGCCCCTCGACTCATCAGCCTGATTGACTATTCCAAAGCGATACAACGCAGCTTCTGAATCGGCGGTCTAAGTAGGTTATCAAATAACACGTCTCTTCACTTTGCACCCAAAACAGGTGGCAGCCATGGATTGGTCTTATAGGATATGCATATGCGCTGTCAAGTACGGCTCCTGTATTTCATATTTCATGCCTCTTTCATTTTCCCGCCCATAATGATGGGCTTTTGGAGTTCCAACATGACATTTCACCTCCTTGGTTTCTAAAGCACCATTTTGCCCTTTTGAGAACTTCGACAACATCCTTTTTCATCCATTCCAGCTTTGATTTCTGTGCTTCCAATTTAGGAATCTTTCGAACATCACTATTTCCTTTCGCCGTTGATGCTCCAACTTCCTTAGTAGAGTCCTACTTGGCTCTTCGATCCTTCTGCCCCAGCTCTTAGACTTTTCGGATACATCATGATTCCTGCCATCGAATCTCCAGTTTCAGAGGTTTGTTCCTTTGCCCTTTCCTCATATGTTTCTGTTATCTTTTGGTTTTGCTCCTCTTTTTCTTCTTCGAACCCTTTCCTTAAGTAAGAAAGAGCCCGAAGGGGATCTCTTGATTCGAACTGGTGGAACGAACTATTGGGGTTAAGTCATCTAATTATTGGTTTAGAGTTTTCCCTTTTCTTTTCTTTTTTTTTGTTGGGTTTCCCTCTCAACGGTAGGGTTGCCCTATGTCTAATCTTCCGGCTTGGTGGCTGGTCTTCCACCCTATCTAAGCCCTTATGTTCTTATATTGTCGTTTCTCACTAGATGTCCGATCCTGGCAGTTCAAACTTCAAACTCATCTCGTAATGGCTGAGCGTAGAGAGGCTTGTCAAGGATTAGAGGATAATTCTCCACCATTCTCTAGGATCAAGACGAAGAGGGGGGTTCCCTTTCGAGTGTGAGATCTGGGCTAGAGGACTCGAACAGACAATGTGGATCAAAACCTATCAAGGATGCTCCGGCCCACAAATTTTGGGAGAAGGACTCTTCTCCTCGAAAATCCGAGCAGTAATTCCCTACGATCCCTACTCTCTTTCTCTTCACACGCCCTACCCCAATCTTGGCCCGAAGGCCAACTGAACTGAGGACGAGGATCAATTTTACTATATATTTTCGAATATTGTATAAATGGAATGTTGCATAATCATTTCGGTTAAAGAGTGTCCATCAAGCTTTGTCAATTAACACTTTCATTCAATACAACATGTATGTCATTTCAACATTATTATTTACAAACATTATCACAATAATCTACACAAATAAATCAAATATGTTCTTCCTATGAAAACTTATATATTTTTTGTTTCATTACAAAAATGATCAAGTAATGTCATGAGATGAAATATATGTATGAGACGGAACGTTTACTTATACTCTGCACGATTTGACGATGACTCGAACTTTATGTGGCCTTTGCTCTCGTCTCCTACCACTTGGCATCTACACGATTTATAAAAACAACTCAAGCAAGATTTTACATGTTTAGTGATTCTATGCAATTATCTTCATTTCAATTAAACACAAATATATAGCTTTAACATGTTTAAAGCACAATTTCAATAGTCCGTGGCAATATACATTATATATATGTGCTTATTTCATATACTTTCATTTGCAAATCATTTGATCATTTCAAAGTATACAGCTTATATGAAATATTTCATTCAAACCCAAATCATGCATTTCACACATTTACTTAAAATTTCGCCCCTTAAACGACTTAATCATTTTTCGATGCTGTGATAAATGAAATCATCGACATGGTCCTGCCAATAGCAGTTGTAGAAAACATTTTATAACATAATACGGTCTCATTGGGTTGTTGACTAGTTATTTAAAAATCATTGTGTGTACACTACCGATACCGTCCCGTTGGGTTACGGATCAGTATGGCACTAGATTTCATTTCGTTCACAGTACTGCTAGTTTGACCCTTATTGGTATGCAAATCTATCCTTAACTCGAATATGACGAAGAACATTCTATTAAGGGCATTAAAACTCAGTCATAGTAATTTACAATATTGTATATACATTTATACCTAAATAATACATTTTGATGTTCATGCAATTTTTTTATGGCAATGCATTTAAAATCAATTTTCCCAAATCGCTTAAAACAAATCACATATGCAATTTTTTTGAAAATCATTTCAACTAACAATCACAAAACTTGAAATAAGAAAATAGGTATGGAGAACAAACCCAAAAAGGTTGTCGCTCCTCGATTCCTATCCTTGGAATCCTGTTCTTAGGTCAGACTTCCTCGTCACTAACCCCTAATCCATCACAATTAGAGAACAATATTAGTTAACTTATTTAGGTTTCTAGTTAGGTTGTTTTCACCCAACTTCCTTCAAGTAAAATTCTTCAGTGGAACAAATGAATCACATTTTACCCAACTTCCTTCAAGTCCATTATTCCCCTTATAAATATATTTTATTCAAATTTGAATAATTCAATTTGTGAAAGTAAAGAAACTCAAGATATGTTCAAAACAACCGACTACTCTATTTTCAAAACATAACCGTAATTTGCCCGAAAAATAGAGTCACTGACGTAATTTCTCGAGTTCAATGGGGTCCAAATTTGAATACATTTATTTCAAGGGATATTTGTTCTCCTAGAAGTCTAGTTACCCAAAATTTGAATCACTCAACTTGATGAGGAAACTCAACTTATGACCTAAAATAACAAAACACCAAACTGGAACAAACCGAACTTACTTGCTCTAAAAAACGTAGCCTCACTTTGACGACTTCTCGGGTCCAAAGTGGGGTCCAAATTTGAATATACTTATTTCAAGAAAATTTGTTCTCCTAGAAGTCTAGTTTACCCAGAAATTCAAATCACTCAATTTGGATGAGTTATAGCTAAGTTATGGCCAAAATAAAAACATGGGTTGTAGAAAATTTTGACAGCATCCTCCTAAAACCCCAACATTTCCTTTATACAAAAATTCCTCAAAACCAATCATAATCAAAGCAAAAAGGCTGCTTGAACTCTAACTCAAACATATATATATATATTGAATCATGGTTTACTCAATCCAAACACAATAAAGAGGGAGTTAGGAGGGTTCCTAACAAGCAAATTGATAATCTATACCTTACTTTCTTTAAACCTTCCAACTGTCTCCTTCTCCCTTCCTTACAAAACTGAATCAATGGAGAACAATCACCAACAATGACTCTTTTCAAGAACCCATAACCCTAGCTCTCTCTCCCTTTTCCAAAACGTGAAATGCCCAATTCTAAGACCAAATTTGGTCTTATCCCATTTCATGTATAAGGCCTTGTTTGGCAAATCTCATTTTTGCTTAAGTTTTCCATTTTTGCATTAAAGTCCTTCATTTCATTTCTATTTGCACAACAACTTATTACATTTATATTTTGGCATATACTCTTTTTCATTTATGACATTTGGGTCCTCATTTTGACATTTTACCAATTTAACCTTGACTCTTGTATTAATTCTGATTTTATTTTTATTTTTTTTACTTAGCGTTTAAATTCCGAAAAATTCAATTTTAACTTGTATTATACCCTAAACATATAATTAAACTACTAGGGCTTAATTTGGGTTCACTAATCCACTATGCGAATTCTCACTTTAAAAACCCTATTTTTATCACTTAAACCAAGGATGAAAATATTGCTTCACTTCGTGATATATCACTATTGATTTATTTATTATACTTCCGATATCGAAGATATATCGGTGGATATTTTTACAATAATACGATATATCGAAAATTAAACTATTGTGATCAATCCATAACCGTTGGATCAAGTCGATTTCTCAAATCGTCATTTAAATATACTTTCATATATCCTCGACATATCCCGATTTATCCCCGATATATCCCTGACATATATCTCCGATATTTTACCTAAAAATTAAATTAACCCATTGCAGGTGCTACATACACCGATATTTCCATGATATATCGGTCCAAAACAGATATATCGACGATATATCGGTCATCGCCGATATCGTGTCGAACATCACGGATATCGGATATATCGGAGATATATCGACGGGATATATTTCCGATATTTTTCATCCTTGCTTAAACCAATAAAATATCGAATAAATAAAATAAAATTTATTATAGCAGAAAATGCTATAAAGTAAAATAATAAAACAAAAAAACTATTTTTGGAACGTTACAACTCCTTCCCACGTAGTAGATTTCGTCCTCGAAATTACATTCATTGAACAATTGTGGATATTCTTGACGCATAGTTTCTCCACTTTCCCATTTTCATTCTTTGTCTTATGGTTTCTCCAATATTACTTTACCAATAAGATCATTGTTATGCAATTCTTCGACTTCGAGCCAAGATCTCTGCTGTGCCTTCTTCGCATGTTGCCCTAGTATAAGCTCAATAACTTCCGAAGAGACCTCACAAGTGATGGGTCCGACCTATACCTCCCTTAACATTGAAACATGGAAAACATTATGGATCTTTTCCAACTCTAAAGGTAAGGCTGGGTCTATATAGCCACGGACCCACTTTCTCGATCACTTCCATACTCGCCCAATAAACCTAAATACTCAACTTGCCATTTTCTCGAATCTCATGACTTTCTTTCCTAAGGAGAAACTTTTAAGAACGTTTCTCACCGATATCATATTAAATGTCTTTTTTCTTCAAGTCGGGCGTAAGACTTTGTCTATCCGCTGCCACTTTAATCTTTCTTTGATCATTTCATGGTTTTCTCGCCGTCTTCTGAATCAAACAACGATTACTTTCTTCTCACTTAACTCTGTCCAACACAATGGTGTTCTACATTTCCTTTCCTAGAGAGCCTTGTAAGGTGTCATTCCAATACTCGGTTGGAAGCTATTGTTATACACAAATTCACCTAAAGGAATATGTCTATCCAAACTACCCTCATGGTCGATCACACAACTTCTCAGCATATCTTCTAAAAACTCAATCAATCTTCCGATCATTCATCCGTCTCAGGTGAGCTATGTCACTTAGTCGAAAGTGCCTAAAGCCTGCAACTTTCTCTCAAAAATCTCGAGGTAAAACCGATTCTATCCGAATGATAGGACACTAATCTCATGTAACCTAACTATTTCCTTTATGTAAAGCTCGTCAACTTATCAAGTGAATAGCTCTGGCTCTATTGGTAGGCGAGCTAACTGTCAATCTACTACCATGAGACCCCAAACTCGAATCATGCTTTCTTCCTCGTCAATGATAACCCAACCACAAAATCCATTGTGATTCTGTGAAACCCTAGAAAAAAAAATCGAATTTTTCAGAAAATGGCAAAATAATAAACTACCAAAATGGCTCTCAAGGAAGCCTGGAAAATTCTCTAGATCTCGAATGAAGAAACGGATTGCCCCGTTGGACTCGCCTCGCGAAATCTAGTGACCCGGAAAAGTTTTATTGAATTCTTCGATTACGCCTAAATTTTTACGAATTTCTAGGTGGAGTTGCACTGCGAATTCAAATTTTTACGAAAATCTCTAAGTCGTGAAATGATTCGGGGCCAAGTTCAATTAAAATGAATTGAACTGGAAAAGAAATAAATGGTTTTGGGATATAAACGAACCCAGACTCGTGAGCGACACGTGGCGCCTAAGGAGGGTTGCACACGGTCAACTTAACAATTAAGTTAAGTTAGAAAAGAAAATAAAAGAAAAGAGGAAAGGAAAAAAAGAGGAAGAAGGAAACATAAGAGAGAAAGACAGAGCGTGAGAAAGAGAGAAAGGAAAGAGAGTTCTTCCTTCTCTCTTCGATCCACGGAGTTCCGTTCGTCGGAATTCGTCACTGCAAGAACGGAAGTTTATCTACTTGACGAGAGTTACGTGTGGGTACTGAAATCACGGGATTTTCGCTAGTTGATGAGTTGTCAACAGGACCCCTAGAAATTGGGGCATCATAGATTCGATCCCATTTCCACTTGGGTATTCTAATAGGCTGCAACAATTCCGAAGGAACTTGATGTTCCACTTTCACTTTCTGCCACACCATACATTTGGTCACAAATTCCGAAACATCTCTCCATTCCCGAACTGTACCGCATGAAGTTTTTAAATCTTGATACATTTTCGTGCTACCACGATGATAGAAAAGGATCCACTGTGTGCCTCTTCAAGAATAAATTTCTTCAACTCATCATCATTAGGTACACAAACTCGGTCTCTATAATACAAGAATTCATCCTCATTCATTGAAAGCTCGCTTTTCCCCTCTCTATTCCAACTTACACTGTAGAAATTCTTCTCTATCACCCTTTATGCCTCTAGCATTTGATTCAACAAACTGCTTTTTCTATCGCTTGCTATCGATTGCACCGCTGCCCGACAATGAAAATGAGCATTCAACGCCGAAGTGTTTGTAGTCGACTTCTTCTACTTAGTGTCTACCACTACATTAGCTTTCTCGAGGTGATAATCAACGACATAAACGTATAATCCTTGATCAATTCCATGCATCTATGTTGTCTCAAGTTAAGCTCGCTAAGTAGGGCAAATAATAAGACTTTTGTGATTATTGATGAAACACTTTTCCCGTAGCATAATAATGTTCCATATTTTCAATGCAAAATAATATGGCGCCAATTCCAAATCATGCGTATGGTAATTCTTTTCATGCGGCTTCAATCACCTTGAAGCATAAGCTACCACTTTACACTCTTGCATAAGGACACATCCTGAACCATTTAACGAAGCATCACTAAAGATCACATATTTTTTAACGTAGGTCGACCAAGTAAGGACCTGAGCTTCTGCTAAGAATACTTTCAACTTTTTCGTAAAAACTAAATTGGACATTTTTCAATTTTACTCAAATCTCATTCTTTTAAAGTAATCTCGCCATCAAATACAATCATCGAAACCCTTTAACGAACCTTCTCAGAAAATCCTACCAAGCCTAGGAAACTATGCACTTCAGACATTTATCGGGTGTTTCCATTCAAGAATCACTTCTATCTTACTCGATCCACCCTAATTCCTTCTTCTGATACAACATGTCCAAGAAAAAACACTTCTCTCAACTAAAATTCATACTTTACTCATCTTTGCATACAACTATTCTTTCAATGTTTCTAGCACTACCCGAAGGTGTGTATCAAGATCTTCCCGATCCTTTGAATACACAAGGATGTTGTCTATAAACACAACGACAAACTAATCTACATACGATTAGAAAACACGATTCATTAAGTCCATGAAAGCCGCTGGTGCATTTGTCAACCCAAACGGAATTACAAGGAACTCATAATGTCCATACTATGTTCTAAACGTCGTCTTATACACATCCACATCCTTAATCCTTAATTGATGATACCTAGATTGTAGGTCGATCTTCGAAAAGACACTCGGCACCTTCAATTTGGCCTGGGAGTGCATTACCCATTCTAGGCAACGAGTACTTGTTCTTCTCACTGTCATCTTATTCAACTAGCTCATAATCAACACATAACTAAAGTGTACCATCTTTCTTCTTAACAAAGAGCAGTGGAGCTCCCTATGGTGATACACTCGGATGAATAATCCCTTCTCTAATAATTCTTGCAACTGAAGCTTCAACTCTTTTAACTCCACCGAAGCCATTCTATACGGTGTAATGGATGCCGGAGTGGTACCCGGAACTATGTTGTTTGCGAACTCAATCTCTCTCTATGGAGGCAATCCTAGCAACTCCTTTGAAAACACGTCTGGATAATCACAAACTGTAGGGATGTCTAATAAACTAGGCCCCGCTTTTCAGACAATCACATATGCCATAGTTTCACACCCTTTCTCGAACCATCGCTCTAGCAAAGGGCGGCGATATCACATTAGAGAGGCGGTTCGACCTTCCTCGCTGATGTCACTCTCTTGCCAATTTCAGAAATCTAAAGTTACTCGTTTATCTCATTAATTCACCACCACTTGGTGACTGACAAACTAATCCATCCCTAATATCACATCGAATCTAATGATAACTCGATTAAGTCTCCCTAAACTCATACTGAGTCATGATGATGCAATCCAGAGACTGATGCCCACATTGAGCCAGCCTCACGACATTCAGCACCATGATACATACTATCATCCAAACACCAACTAGGAACGGAAGTACAAACATAGAATGGTTGGACTCTGATTCATCAATAATAAATAATATCTCCAGATATGAATACTAACCCATCAGCATTTGTACCTTTATCTCCCAACGTCCTTCCGTCATACCCAATAGCTCACTGGGCAATCTGTTGGTAAACACTGAAAGTTCAGCAGTCTGTCCTGCACTCCAAAGATGAAAATGGTCTTGTTTTCTCATACCCTCTTCCAGACTGTTGTAACCACTCCCAAACTGGCCCATTAATAAAGAATGCTCAGTAATGTCCTTCATCTTCAGCTCATTGAATCCCAACAATCTGTCAATAATCTCATTAACCTCCAATGCACTCCATGTTTTTCCTTCCACAAAACATATAAGAGCCTTTTGGTCCGATGAACCTCCCAAGATTAGTTAACCTGATGGTGTTCAGAGGGTAGCTCATGCACTGGTAAATACTGAAGGTCCTCGAGTTGTAGGAAGATTAGAACCCTGTGGTCCTTTAAATTTCCTATTCTAGTGCTGATAAGAACTTGACTAACTGTGGATTTTTCTTACTATGTCTTTTCTTCTCTATCATAATTCTTCTCTTTACCCTTTCAACATTCAATGCACATGTCACAACTTAGAGAAGTCATCATAGCCGAACTCGTGACATAGGCCCAATATACTATTGAGGCCATCCTCAAACTTACGGCACTTCTCCTCCTCAATAACTAGCATCTCTGGAGCATACTTGTTCAACCGAGTGAATTCCCTCTGATACTTTGTCACACTAATCTACCTTTGCTTCAAATTATGGAACTCTCTTCTCATATTGTTAAGGTAAATACGACCCACGTAATGCTTCCTGAATTCTGCTATGAAAAACTCCCATGTAATACTTTCCAGTGGTGCAGTCCTAGTCACGGACACCCACCACTGGTAAGCGTCATCCCAAAGCAGTGAGATCGCACACTCTAAATTTTCCTCTGGTGTGCAGTGCATTTGTCAAAGAGTTCTCTCAATTCTTTCAAGGTAATTTTCCGCCATGGAAGGCTCATCATCCTTCTTTCCAAGAAAACGGCGGGTCAGGTATCTTATCATTCTTCTATGGTCGACCGCTCAAGGAGTAACTACGTATTTGCTTTGCGTCATTTTGCAAGCAGGTTGAGCTATTTGCAGGAGGATATCAATAGTACCTCCTACTGCTTGAACTTGCTCATGTATCGATGGAGCATGGGACGTTTGCCCACCATCCACACTAACGGGGCTATTTGGGCGACTTCCCGAGTCACCTCTGACCTTATGGTGGCCTGAACTATCCATGCTTAACCTATTAAGACCAATAAGATCTACATCAGAGTCACGTCATCCTTATATGCAAATGCAATGCATGCCACAAACAATTTCAAAAATCATTTTATAGAACTACCTAAACCTAGGCTCTAATATCACTAAATATGTTGCGCCCCCGTACCTGACCCAGCCCAAAAGCTGAACCGAATCCAAGGACGCGGTTTTACCATATATACATATTCTAATATTGCAGAAATAAATGTTGTATAATCATTTCGGTTAAAGAGGGCCCACCGTTTTGTCAATTAACACTTTCATTCAATATAACATGTATGCTCTTTTAACATTATCATTTACAAAACATTATCAAAGTCCATCTCCACTAATAAATCAAATATGCTCTTCCCATGAAGATTTATATATCTTTGTTTGCAACGCAAAACTATTACATGATTTTTTTTTTCTTGAAATGAAATGTATGCATGAGACGGAGCATTTACTTTTACTCCGCACACCCGACGATGACTCAACTCGCGGTCTTGCTCTGTCCCTAGTCACTTCCCAGATGGCCGCAACAGATAAAAATATCGCGCTTTCTAAGCATTTTCATGCTTAGTGGTTCCATGTACCTCTCTTCATTTCAATTAAACACAAATATGTGTTTTTGAAACAATGTTTTGGCACACCCATAACCAATGAATGATGACACAGAGGCAGGCAGTTGTGTCTCACACACACACCCAGCCAGACATCATGATGGCTGCAGGCAGCATTGTCAAAGTCTCCCAGGTACCAAGAGATCGACACAAAATGCTCCAGTTCATACTAACACTTTCATGCTCGTGTGATAATGGTCTACCAACACATCCGCTGATCATATCAGAGAAAAATGATTTTACACGATGCACTAAAATCCACTGGCCGCCACCGTTGCCGGAAAACGCCGTACACACCATACTGCTGCATCAATATAACCCACCCACTCCTTATTATTTCTGCTCACACATGAGCTGACCTTTATTTAAGATGCACAACTGTCCTTTGACTTAATGATAACTTAGATAATATCTTATTATAATCAAAAATCTAGTCATAGTACTTTGCATAACATCAGAGGTATATTGCATCCACACAAGATACTTATGTTCATTTTTAATTATATCCAGATTGAAACACTTTCCAACTGAGATACAATTTTAAACACTACAAACATTTAACACAAAATTGAAAATAAAAAAAAAAAGCAATAGAGGTATGAAAGAAAGAAAAACCAAAAATGTTTGTCGCCTTATTTCATCATTAACTGCCTCTCGAAAACAAAAGCTCTTCGTATCACAGCACCTCTGTTTCATCCACAAATTAAACATGAGTTATTGTTTATTTTTAGAGCTCTTGCCAATGAGTCATAATCCAAACGCCTTCATAATGTGAAATGAAATAGTGTCATTTGTCTAATCTAAATCACTGTACCTTTGCAAACTGCTCTATTCGTGGAAAACAGAATCATCCAAACTTAGCTAAAGCAAACCATGATATATTCAAAAAATGAACCATGATACCTCTATTAAAATGAACTGATTCAAATTCTTAAAAATGAGTTTCACTCATGATCATCTTAAGTTCAATTATGGGTCCAAATCTTGAATATATGGTGATTATAGATTGTCTTAGAAGTCTAGTTTACCTAGAAATTTGAATCACTCAATTTAGATGAGTGAAACTCAACTTATACCCTAAATACCAAAACTGTTCCAAAACACTAAAACTATATCAAACTAAACTTGACTGCTTCCGAAACAAGAGTTCTCCCATTTTGACAAATTTAGGCCTAATGGGGGTTCAAATTTGAATATACCTATTTCAAGAAAATTTGTTCTCCTAGAAGTTTAGTTTACCTAGAAATTCAAATCACTCAATTTGGATGAGTAATGACCAAGTTATGGCCAAAACAAAAACATGGGTTTTGAAAAATTTTGACAGTATCTCCCCTAAAACCCCAACATTTCCTTTTTACAAAATTCCTCAAAACCAATCCTAATCAAAGCAAAAAGGCTGCTTGAACTCTAAATCAAACATATATATACTGAATCATAGTTTTACCAATCCAAACACAATCAAAGAGGGAGTTAGGAGGGTTCCCAACTCTAAACAAATGGAGAACAATGGAATAATCCATACCTTGCTTTCTTTCCAAAAACCTTCCAATTAAGCCTTTTCATTTTTCTTAAAAATTTGAACAAATGGAGAACACCTCACCAACAATGGCTCTCTTCTCAAGAACCCATAACCCTAGCCTCTCTCCTTTCCAAAACGTGAATGCCCACCACTTAAGACCAAATTTGGTCTTATCCCATTTCATGTATAAGGCCTTATTTGGCAAATCTCATTTTTGCTTAAGTTTTCCATTTTTGCATTAAAGTCCTTCATTTCATTTCTATTTGCACAACAACTTATCACATTTCTATTTTGGCATATAGTCTTCTTCATTTATGACCTTTGGGTCCTCATTTTGACATTTTACCAATTTAACCTTGACTCAGACACTCCGGTTTTATTTTTTATTTTTTTTCACTTACCATTTAAATTCCAAAAATCTAAAATTTAAATTGTGTTATACCCTAAATACACATTAAAACTACTAGGGCTTAATTCTGGGGGTGCACTAATCCATCATGCGACTCACTTTAAACCTATTTTATCACGAAACCAATAAAATATCAAATAAATAAAAAAAAAATTTATAATAGCAGAAAATGCTATAAAGTAAAATCATAAAACGAAAAGGCTATTTTTGGGACGTTACATTCTTTCTACCACGAATCTACACCAGGGGAGGATGAACTTCGCCTACTGGCCTAAGGTGCATTTCATTGAGGGGTGATAGGTGTGGATCTTGTTACCATTTGTAGTGTGTTTTACATGTATTTTTGTAACCTAAATGCTAGATTCACACCTATATTCCTAAAGATTACACTAATCCCCCATTTGCTTGTGTTTTGTTGGAATAGAAAGTAAAGCAACCAAAGAAGAGGGCAGAGGCAGGGAACCCGTCCAAAGCACTTCTTAGTCACGAGGCAGCAGTTTGCCAAGGTGAAGAGACAGTCACTTCTATCTCTTCACCTCAACAAAGCTAAGAAGATCGGAGAGAAAGGAAGAGGAGGTGGCCCTGTCTCCGCCAAGGCAAAGCGGCCCTTCACCGAGGCGAATGAGGCATTGATCAAAAGACAAGTTTCGGGAGCTTCGTTGAGGCGAAGCTTGCGCGAAGGAAGAGCACCCAGATGGAAGACACCTGCCATTTGCCAAGGCAAAGAACATCGGGCTGGAATAGCAATCCTCTTATTTTTAGCCCATTTTTAGCCCATTTTCCATTTTGTATAAATATGTATGCTTGAGACATTCTTATGGTTCCGGTTGGGAGGAAGAACACCCCAGGTCCTATCTCACTTGGTTTTGATTTTTATTCATTTTTGTTGATTTAGAGCTATTATTAGTATCTAATGCTATATGCTTGCATAGTGTGTGTGAGTTGGAGACGATTTTCATCTCTCATTTGTTTTGCATCTCTAAACCTACTTATTTGTAAATTTTTCAAGATTATATTTATCTTAAATATGATTTTCTTGGATTACTGGTTGCAATGAGTAGCTAAACATTCTTTCAGTGGTTGATTTGTGGAAGTTGATACTCAAGATATATATATATATATATATATATATATATATATTATGATGGTTTCCAGAACTCATGCTTGTGTGGGATGTTAGTTGGTGTAGTTCTTAGATTATGGTTTTAAATAATAATCCATACTTCGATCCCTACATTAGGCATCCTTGGTGACTCCATTGATTACGCCTAAAATCTGGTCCCGGGTCTCTTAAGGTATGAATTAGTTAATCAAAATACTAATTAACCTAATCAAAGAAGTCTAGGAAATTAGGAATGCCTAATACTATATGGATTTCATTAGGAGTAGCAGTATCTCAATATTATGTGAGGATCGTATGGACCGAGAAGTGATCGATCCTAGCGTAGTCTAGGTAGTCCTATCAGGAGGACCTCCAGAGGTGACCAACAGGATTCCTCCAAAGAAAACCACCTTAGGCCAAGTATCGATTTAGTTGATCTGATGGACTGCAATGATAATTATTTGGTGTGAGAAACAGGAGACTGATATGTAAACCTCTCATATTGGATTCCTCGACATGCACAAGTGGCATGTCACTTAATCAATGCTTTCTAATGAATATAAAACCATAACACACTAATGAGATTTAATCCAACCATGAATTCGTCTTCACTATGTTCCACACTACCTCTTGTGAATGACATTAATCATGTCTCTATTCTTTTCTTCGGTTTATTTTAGTTTAGTTTATATTGGAAACATTCTCCTCTTACCCTCTAGTTGGGCAAATAATGAATGACTTTAATACGGCACTCAATCCTAGCTAAACCCAACCTTTCCTCGTGGATTGATATTTGATCACAGTCCACCTGTATTACTTATGTGACCCATGTGTCACTTCAAAATCTACTCTAGTTTTTGCAATGGCTTCCTGTGACCTAACACTGCATTGGCAGCCACGCCTAATTATTGAACAAGGGTCGTGACTCTCACGCCTTACGATGGCACCTGCCTTCTCCACTACACCCGATGACACAACTCACATGCACATCAACTTAATTCTGAGTCCTCTTAGGTATTTGAACCTTAAACCGCCAATACAATGCCGGTCTTGGGCTAGAGGAGGTTCTCTTTGTATACATCTTGAAGAAACATAGTAGTAGGAAGTATTATTTCATGGAGGACGCGAAGCCCTTGCAACTCGTTAACGCCGAACACTAGTAAGAACACGCACAGGATAACATAATGATCTTTGGTGCGTAAGGGTGCATTGAGGACCCAATGCTTCGTGAGGACAAGCTAAACCTTGACCTAGAGTCAGGTCAGGGTGTAAGGCATTGTGTTTTTTGGTTTCCACTCCTATGCTCGCGCATTTGGCTCTACCAATGTTTGTTCTTATTAGCCTTACTCACTTTGATCTGTAATTTCATTGCAGGTGGGTTGAGTTTATGGAAAGTTTCATGACTTCACCTTCCACCACAAGAAGCTTAAGCTTATGTCGCTGGCCATTGACCCCAAACTGTGTTGTGGTAAATAATGCAGCTATATATGAGTAGGTTTAAACAAAGTGGACTGCGGTAAGGCGGCTACAGGTACTGGGCGTGGACAACAAGTTCAGGCGCGGCACCCAACTGGTGTCTGAGTAGGCCATAGCCTGCCTTGCTCGCCAAGCAACATAGGTGGTTCTATAGCCGTGGTTTTGTTCAACCAGCGCCATAGGGATGTCTAAAGGTAAGCAGGCCTGTTTTGCCCCCGTCAGCGCCATAGAGGCGTCAGAATGCTGCTCGTTCAACCGTACATGTGTGGGATTAAATGAGTGTAATATTTTTAAACCAGATCCATTCACATAAAAAGGAAAACATTGGAAAATTCTAAAAGGAAATGCATGAGAAAATCTGCTGAGTAGTCCGATTCTGTTTAAATGGACAAGGTGACCAAACTATATTCATAGACAAATCAAAGTTTCCAACAACTAAAATAATCTCATCACCCCTCGCACATGTAGGGTGCCTTCGAGCTCAATTAAAGAGAAAGTAATGCAGACGCAAATTAAACTAGTAACAAAATCAAATCAAACAAAACCCAAATCATAGAGTATGTCAACCCAATCTTCCTCTTTGGTAGTCAACATTTCCTTGTGTTCATCTTATCAGAGACCCAAAGGTATGAAATAAAACATATCATGGAATGGGAATGCCCAATACATCAGCTAAATGCAACATTGGTCTTTACTTTTATGCCTGTACCATACGAGATGTTCCTTACTAAGCTCAAAGATAAGGGGGGTTCTTTTTACCGTATTTAACACATGATATATAACCTTCCTTCTATATATACATGAAAAACAAGGGTATTATCTCTCTTCATTGAATTTGGGAGTGTCTATCTGGACATGGGGGGGCAAGGTCTTCTCTCGCACTTTGTCCATAAGTTCCTTCATATCACCCCTCTTCCTACCCATATGTCAAAATGTCCCCGCATCGCAGTTTAATTACCTGGCCGCTTCATTGTAAGATGTAATCGCTTACAATCAATGCAGACGGCTTGCATTTGTCGCCCGTGTCGAAAATTACCCGGGCCGTGAATGGCACATGTGAGGAGAGCTGGGCTGGCCATGGCCATCCATCAAGTTCAATGCGATACGTGATGAGAAGACTCACAAATTAAAAATAGTTTAAATGAGGCATTCTTAAAGGAAAATCCAGCCTAAAGTTGCAGAGCGATAACCCGCAGGAATATAACATGTCATTTCTAGCTACTAATCTGGGCTATCCTTGTTAATGAATCATATACTTAGTATATCGATAACAAAAATAAAAAAAGGTGATTCAATTATTGCTACTTTACCTAATCCGCGCAAACATTACCACAAAAGTATCCAGCTTTGATATTCTTCTTTGCCACACCCAATCATACCCGCAAGTGGGAACCCGGGACATTGATTAATTAAGAGATATTCTTGAAAATTATGAGAAAGTGGTTTCATTATTCCTCAAACATTTCAAAGTTCGACCCACCAAAGATGAATCAAGATCAAAAAAAAAAAAAAAGCAAAGCACAAAATGGAATCTCAAATATCTAAACCAATATAGTCCATTTCTCAAGCTGATCTTATCTCAACAAAGAGAAGTAGTGTCATCATCAAGGAGAAGAACCCTAAGACCCTTGGGAAAATCCTTCCACTCCTCAGAATCATTAGCAAGCAAACCATAGTTGGTTTGGTATCCTTTCTCAAGCTTTCACCACGTGGTGTAGCAAGAAACTCCGGGATTTGTACTAACATCCAATCAATTTCACAACCCACATGAATTTCCCATCAAATTTGTGTCTCTCGATCCAATAATCTTTAACCTACAAGATCAAAACAAGGAAATTAAAAGGACCCATTAATTTCATTTCTTTTGTCGACAAATGACAAAACCAAATTACTAGAATATTTGGTATAATGTTGATTTAGATAAACAAATTCCCTCAAAATGCCAGACTAATCTATTGAAGATTAACACAAACAGAGAAAGTTGGATTATGTATGTTGTATCTCTTAGATCATACTCAAATTCCAAAATAATTCAATACAGAAAGTGCTAAAATTCATCAAATCCAAGATTCACTGTTGATAAATATTCTCACCGCATATCACATTGGAGAAAATTTATGAGAAGGAGATTCGTTGAAGTCCTAAGATCTAGAAGTTATTAATGCTACCATGGAAAACAACAACAAAGAAAACCCATGTGGATCATTAGAATTTACCTTCAGACCAAATAAAATCCTAACTTCCGAAAAACAAAATTTGCTTCTAATCCACAAGATTTCCAGACCAAACAATAAATTAAAGGATTGTAAAAATAAAAATAAGAATAACAACCCTCAAAATATAGGAACTGAAGAACAATACAGAAAACACAAGTACCTTCAGATTTTCATTCCAGAGCCTGAACATTCCAAGGATGAAATGTCAAAAGGACAAAGGCATGATATTCAGGCATGAATTAACCAATTTACCCTCGTATTTTTATATCGTCTTTCGATCAAGAACTTTTAAGCACAGGTTAAAACATCTTCTGAAACCAGACCAAAGATTGACAACATACATTTGGTGTAGTGTCTATAAATGCATATGAAATAACAACAGTAATTATTATTATTATTATTATTATTATTATTTTAGTAAGAGATGGAGAACAACTAAAAACAAAGACAACAGTAAAAGAAATAACATGAAAAGAGAAGGCACCTCAGGGTAGTAACTATCATTCCATATTCATCCATCTTTGGACTCGAATTCACTAGAGTACAGTTTCATTCAAGTGACCAAAATACAAAGAGAAATTATCAGTTTCGCTCTATAAAATCACCACCTCCACGATTCCATGCATAACTAGAATAATTTAACTCATCACCTTCCATTTCCACAAGGTGTCAAGTCATTCATTAACTAACATGTATTTATACATCTTAAAAACTAAACCATGAACGTCTGGGAGGACATCAAAATCAAAATAAAAACTTCTAAAAAATCCAAAATTAACTTTATTTATACAAAAATAACATCTATATGTCCAAAGTGGACATCAGTCAACTAAACGAAGGGCCTAGTTGGCCCTTTCCTTGTTGAAACTGGAACATTTTATTCATCATTGTTCTGCTGCATGTGTTGTTGCATCATCTCCATTTGTTCTTGTTGTTGATGTAAACCGCCCTTGTCGGGTGCCGCAATCAATCTTCGTTATGCTTGTAGTTGCTCTTGTTTCAAGCTCTAATTTGCTGTTGCATTTGTTCTTCACGCTATTTAAAATGGGTGATCTCTCCTTCGCTTCTTCAGCCTTTAATGCAAGGGCTGCATTGGCCTTCTTTTTCGACGCGTGGATCCAAATACTCACCAAGGAGTCGCACCAAATCCAAACCCCGTACACTCCACCACGACTCGGGCCCATCACTCAGGTTTAAATACTAGGGTTTAAAGAAGAAACCGCCATATATTGTCTCGTAATATGTCAAAAGAAAGCCATATTCCATGGCTGTTTTGTGCAATTAAAAAATAAAATAAAAAGTAAAAAACCAAGGGGAGAAGGAAAAAGAAAAGAGTCAATTTGGGTTTAGGATTTGTTTGAGGACTAAGGAGGAAAACAAGTGGATTTGGGTTCTTCCATGGAGAAGATGAAGGATTGTATTTTGAGAATTTTTAAAATTTTGTTGGTGATTTCATTTTCAACCCGATCACAGCTATGTAAACTATGTTATAAGAGGAGGTCTATGATCAACCCTAAACCTTAGGGTGAGAGAGAGTATGACTTTTGAAGGTATAAATACAACAATTAGTCCAGATTAGTATGCTTACCTGTAAATTTGAAAACTATAATGCATTTCATGTCTCTAGCACATTGTAGGTTTTATTTCATTATTATTAATAATATTATTATTATTTTGATAGGCAAACGAGAAGATATCATTGAAACAACAAAAAAATGGAGCTAAAGAGACAACCCCGATGTACTATACAGGGGTAAGTGGAGTCCAAAGGTCTGCATAAAAGAAGAGGGGGAATCAGAACATAGATGTCATATATTAGGGCTTCCTCATTGCATCTTCCTTTCCTAATGCATTATGGTAATATATTGAAAAGTTTTTCTTTTGTGAACCGTACGTAATAAGTACATGGATGTTGTATATATCGTGCCTTCAGAGTGTGTGTTCCTGCTCTAATATTATGCTACTGGTATTACAGTTCTAATAGTTGTCACAAGGAAAGGTGGTGACTTATATGTTTCTTCCAATGAGATGGCAATGTAGTAGGGCTCAAGTACTACATGCTGAAAAAGTACTTATATGTTTCTAATATTCCTTCCACTTTATCTAGAACATGCTGAAAAAGTCCACACATGAACACGCCAGAATGGAGTGGGATGCCCAAGTACTTTTCAAGTTTGGTAGTAACTGAGATTTTGGAGATCTCAGAGATCCTCTTTGCCACATCTTACTTAACATTCCTTGAGAAAGCAATGCTTGATTTTTGGAGGTTTACTTTCTGTCCAGAAATAGAACAGAACTTCTCTAAACGCTCCATAACAGAATTTATCTGATTCTTTGATTTTTGGTGGCAACATGACAGTCTCTTTGAAAATTTAATTAGATAATACCATGTTGTTAAGGGGTTTTTTTTATCTTATTTATTTATTTTAGTCTTTGCAGAGAAGCCTAGCATATTCCATGTGTACTTGGGTTGCATCCCATTTTTTGACACTTCTTGATATTTTTTTTCTATTTTCCCCCACCTTGTGCAGATGGATGAGTTCTAACTTCAACACTGTTAATCTTCGATCATGGCCAAAAGTACTTGAATGGTGGGTCAATGCCCTTTTCCTCGTTGTTTTTTGTGATCAGAGGGAAGTTCTTTTTCCATATGTGTGGGATGAATAATGTGTGGGCCCCCTATAGGAGATTCTTGTCTTCGTGTTTTTTTCTCAGTTATCATAATTCTCATTCTTCTCCTTAAAGAAACATGTTTGGATTGTTGATGAAGTAATCTTGAGATATTGTTTTGGGGTTTGAGATTGAGAGATTGAGTTTGAGTTTGTGAGTTATGACCTAACTTTTCTTTCTGCATCATAATTCTAGTTCTAAAAGAGAACCCAACAAGCTATATATTCATGCTCTTGTCACCATCAATGCTTATTCCCTTTTTTCCCTCGTTTGGGCAAAACAAGAAACTCAGACATTTTCTTCTTCTTCTCGAGCTTCTACCTCATCGGGTCACAGACTGGTTTCTATTGAAATGCCATAAAATTAAGACCCCGTTTTTATGTAACCTTGCATGGGCACTCTTCATAACCATTAACTACTCACCCTTCAAGAAATAAAAATAAAAACATTCCTAAAAATCATCAAACTCATCATTTACAAGTAGATATAACCAACCATTCAGGCTACCACAAATGGCCCAAGTTTGGGTTCAAAATCACCTTTTCATAAAATAAAAATATTCATTTTAGGCTTAATTTCTTGTTCAAAATGACCCCCTTTTATGGAAAAAGATACTTAAATTTTTTTATTTTTCAAATTTAACTCAGTCATCATGGAAAAGAGAAAACTTTTGAGGAACTATCCAAAAATTGCATCTTTTCTGTCCGTAAGAACAACATACAAGAAAATTGCCCTATAAATTACAAGAGATCATCTCAAATCACATTTCCATGCCATAACAGAAAATTGTTTGTTCGACTTGACTTGGATCTTTGGATAACATTCCAAGAATTTAACCAATGGGTACTCCAACTTTCCATAACTCGCAGTACTGAACACCGCAGTTTATCCTCTGGTCCCATTACATTTCTCAAGATGTCAATCAAGCTATTCTCTAATTATTCCAGCGAAAACAACAGCCTAAAACTTAAAATTTCAAACTTAATCAACCATTTCGTTTTTACATGAACCAAACTAATAAATCAATCTCAATTCAATCGAGTTTATATTATTGAAGTCCCTACTTGAGATCCCGCTGGGTTTCTAGTCATGACTCGGGGTCTAACTTAAGCCGTACGTATGGATATATGGTTTTCTCTTTAAAAACACCTACCTCTCTCTCTCTCCCCCATCACTCTCTCTCTCTAGTTCTCGCTTCTAAGCTCGATACTTCAATAATTGCTGCAGCTACCTCCTCTACTTCTCCACCCACCAAAGATGCTAAGTCTTTGCCCCCACCCCCTAAAGCATATATTATATACATATAGCTAAAGTAGAATAGATTTGAAAGCATATATTAAACCACTCAAAGAAAGAAATAACAACAACTAACATACTGTCCATTAAAATATTATACACCTCTGGATTTATTTAGAGAAACCAATAAGGCTAGATGTTCTACATAGGCCTAATGACAAATATTAGTTTTGGAAGATAAATGCACAGAAACAACCGCATGAGTTCATTGAATACAAGAAAAAAATGAAAGTATGCAAAATCTCTCATCATCGCCAGGAGATAGAACAAAATAAAAGATCTACCAATAATCCAAACTAAGGAGTGAAAGATCGCCAAGGACGTAAGCTAACAATATCATTTGAGTTTTAAGAAATAACATCAGCAGACAAAGTGGCAGATAAGAAACGATTTCATGAACATAACTACAGAAATTAGCATCAAAATATATGGTTCAACCAGTACAGAGACATCAATGTTACTCCATAGCTTAGAAAAAATTTGATGAATATAAGTCAGAAACAATGTTCCGATTTTATACAATCTCATAAATAATGGAATCGGATGAAAGGAAAAGGAAATTACCTAGAATTGGCAGTTCAAGGTTGGAGTTAGTTGTTTCACAGATTAACCAATGAAGAAACCCTAGTCACGATCCGCGACTTCAAAATTTCATTAGCAATTACAAAGTTGAAATCAATGCAACAGAAATTAGGCGAAGATCTCGTTAATCACTCTTGCACATTTCCAGATCTCAAAAGAGAGTTGCAAGAGAGAGAAAGAGAGAGCATGAGGGGATACCTTTCCTGCTAGAATACGAAAGTAGGGGCGTCAGGATCCTAAGAAGGCGTTCGAAAGACCTCCAAAATCTCCTCTCAAAAGGTATGGCAGAGCGTGAGGATGAAGGCATGAAGTGAGGATGAAGGGGAGTTTTGTGGGTTCCGTGATTTGGGTGTTACCAGCATTGAGGGAAAAAGGAGTTTTGACAATCACATGGGAAAAAGGCGGTGAGGGAAAAGGAGTCACCCACACACAATATATCACGGTCTTCCATTCTTTCAAGCTATACAGGTAAGTATAGTCACGGTCAATTAATTTACCCAGCTAAAAGTCACCCAAAAATTCCATCAGCCGCATTAATTACATAATCGCGTCTATATATATTTTTTAGTCTTGAAATTTTTTTACCCTTGCTAAAAAAGTGCTACCATATCCCAATTTTCAGAAGTGTTCCCTCATTCAATTCCGAATCGCTTGTTAAACGCTCTACTCACCCAACTTCGTAGCCATACTTTGCGTTGTTGACTCCGCCAAGAACATCTGAGACGTGATCGATAATCCCGAGAACTTCATTCCTTAGGAAATCCTAAGGCTGAAGTCTCCTGCTGGAATATATCCACTGGCAAAGACCAAACCTTAAAGAATTGATCAAGCGCATCAAGTGTGTGCGGAAGCCGAGTTGCCCGCGAAGATGGGTTATGGAAAGGAGTTTCAAAGAAGCATCCTCTTGTGCCCAGCGGGTAAATAATGAAGAGGATCTGAGGGTTCCTAGAGTCAAGCTCGACCTCTAAAGAGGAAAAATAATACCGTGTCGTCGTGGTCATCGATGACCTAGTCAAGTCAACAAAAGGATTCCGGCTTGCTCGAGAAGTCTCTCGAAGGGGAAAGGAAAAGGCGTAAGTACTGAAAGGTATCGAGCCTTCACGATAAGCCGCCATCTCCATCATCTCAAATCTCTTATCTCTACCCTTCTTGTACGATGAAACTAAGGTGAAGAAACCTCGTTAGCTGGGGCATTCTCTCCCTAGAAGAATTGTTCGTGAGGAGGTGGTGAAGGGGGAAGATGTCGACATCACTTCTTTCACATGGCCGCTATGGTAGTAGTCTCGGCCTTCGCCATGGTTGTTAGTTGCTGCCATATGTCGCTTTCTTTTTTTGTGTGTGTTTTTACATTACTTGTTTCACGGTTAGAATCCGACGTTTTTGGCGTTTACTTCACTGAGTAATCGTGTGGGTGTCCACTACAGGTTTATAGCTAGCCTGTCACCCCAGAGACATGATCCGTAATCCTTAAAATGGCTGCGCTTAAGGGAGTCTCCGTGCTTGAGCTGAAAACAACCTGGAGAAGGCAAATGGAGAAAAAGGGCATTCTCGAGCGCAAAAGGCAACTGGATCGAAAACCAAGAGGAAGATGGAGAAAATGGAGGAAGAGATGACTAAAATGGAGAGTGACCATCCAAGGGTTTTGAGGTAGGAATGGCAATTTCCTCTTAACGATGAAGAATCTGACACCCAATCAGAATGAAGGAGGAGGGTATGGAGGAATATTTTAGACCTAATTAAATATTTGGGTAATCGGAGATTTTCAAATCCAGGGATGGGGATGGGTCTAAGTATATCCTATTCATCTCTGATCCGAATACCATATTAAATATATAATATATATTTATTTATATTAAAAGCCTTTAAAGATGTAAAAATAACCCTTTATACAATGTTTGGTTCTTTATATTTTATTAGTTTCTATAAAATCAAATCACACAATTCTTATTATTACTATTACTAAAAATTATTTTTAATATTTATGATTTTTTAAAACAACTTATTTCATAAATTTGAATAGGTATTTTGCAGAGTATGAATACTCTTCCTTTGATGGATGTGGGGATAAGGATAAAAAATCTACATCTAATGGGGATAAGGATATAAATAATAAATGGAGATGGGAAATCTAAAATCCTACCCAAATCAAACACATTGTCATCCGTAGTTAGAGGAGAAGAATGCTTTTTGCCAATCCGAGATGGATCACGTGGCGAGAGCTCTAGGTGGCCTACAACGAGATGCTTGGTCCTGACGACTAAGAAAATTATGAAGCCGGCTTTGCCAATGGCCAAGCAGGGGTGGCTCAAGACAATTTGGGGCCTAAAGCGATACTTCTAAATGAGGCCTTCTATGTTTAGTGTTAACTTGTTTTTTGTTTAAATTTAATTTTTTCTTGCTTTTGAGTTGCAAAAGTAGTAATTAGCGTTTATGTTCCAAGTTTTGCTACCATTTCTTTTCAATTGATAGTATCGCTAATCGATTAATCTTTCTTGTGGGCATGATGAATATGTTGAAAAGTAAGTTGTCGGTGCTTCAATTTTGAAAGAAGCGCTTATTTTGAAACATAAGTGATGAGAAATTGTTAATAATATTCTATAGCTTGTGTATTTGGAAAAAATCTAACCTTTTATATA
>JAEQBH010007261.1:0-186277 GCA_016808115.1 Tetrastigma voinierianum | reverse complement strand
TCAAACATTGTAAATACACTTAAACAAAATTTGTAAAATAATGGATGAGAGCCACGCCTCACGGGTTGCTTGAAAACTCCGAAACCCGAGTCAACGTAGGCCTCTTGGCGATAGAGGCACATTTCCTTCTTGGCGAAGGATTTCGTGATCGGATCGCCTACAAATCTAGGGAGAAGTTGGATGTTCTCGCACTAAAACTCTAAAATCAAGCTCTTTGCATCTAATTTCCCTCTTCTTCAGTTTTATGGCCTTTTCTCATTTTGTAAGACGGCTACTATGCATGTTTTGTCTTTAGTGTTCAAATCAAATTCAATTGCCAAATTATGTCCTCGATCTTGGTTACGACATTGCCTTTTTATCTAGGCGAATCCATTTCATCATTTCTCTCATACAACATGTGTCACATGAGTACATGTTATAGGTGACTTTTTATCACATGTGACTATCTTTTATGGCATCGATGCTTGGTGAAAAAGCGATGCAAATCCCTCTTATCTCGGAATTCTCGAGGAATTCAACATGCTAGCTAGATTTTGCGAGACGATTTCATGATGAAATACGTTTACGTCATATGAGATCTAGAATAAATTCGGATTTTTATCGAAATTATGATTTGCCCTTTCTATAAATTACGATTTTCTAAGGTCTTATTCTCCCCTTTCATGAAAGAGGAATTTCGTCCCAAAATTGGACAAGAAATCACAATCACTCATGCATAAACGAGTATTATCTACCATACATGCTATGACTAGTCATTAAAAGTTAAACAGCTAGGCCTGTACAGCCAAATTCCTAAGCGAGAGGGATGGGTGGCCACATCGTCCTCGCGCTCCCACATTGACTCCTCCACTCCATGGTGCCATAGCACCCTCACTAGCCCTCACGGTCTTGCGTCGAGGCTGAGCACGGTCACGGCTATCCAAAATGCACCTTTGGTCCCTCCTCAAAGGGTCCGTCGGTCATCTGACTCGTCTGTCCCCCGATCCACCACACATAAAGGTACAAGATCTGGAGTATGTAGAAGCATGAAACATGAAATACCTCGTGGACACGACATCTTTGGGTGGTAACATAACACAATACACAAGCGGTGCCTACCCTCTCGGGTATCTCGAAGGCCCAATGAACCTTGGCGATGGCTCACCAACTAGGGCTTGACCACTCCTCTCTTAGGCATCACCTTGAGGGCCTTTGATCACGGCACTCTCGGGCTCTGAGGTCGGCGTCGATGCGTCCGCCATGGCTCTTAACGGCTCTGAGCCGTGAGAAGAGGCTGTCGTATCAAGCTCACCTTCTCAGAAGGTGACTCTAATGAATCGGGATAGTGATGGAGGCTCTCTCCTACGAGTCCAACATAGGTGATCTGCATGGCCTCCATTCAGTACCTCATGTGTTTTATCTACGCCATCTTTTGATAATTGTTGTTGTAGGCGGGTGCAGCTAAGGGCAAGTGCTCTTCCCCTGGCTCTGCTGATGATCCGGGATGCATGCCATAACATGTCCTCCATCACATATAGTCTCTCAAGACCATCTTGTACGGGTGGAAGCTGTAACATCATCGATCGTGTAAAGCCTTTTGGAAAACTCTTGAGTCTGTGCAGTAAACCTCAGGTCATGCTCAGGCACTATGGTCGCCCCGCACTCCATGTGGCGGAATATCTCTAATGAATCATACAAGCGTGAGAATCTCAATGGAAGGTCATCAGCGCATCTAGAAAATGTGCCAACTTAGTAGGCAGTCCGATATCACTCATCACCGCGTCTATGCTGTAGTGTCAGTAAGTAGTGGTCTGATCTGTCATGACGTGCTCCCGCTTCCACTGACTACCTCGATGGGTGAGCGATGCATACTGAGTTCTAGTGCTCGGCCTTAGCACAATACTAGACGTGAGACACTCGTCGCATAAAGTCCCGTGTCTCTTATCCGCTCCGATTAATGCTAGCAGCCCGAAGATCTGGTACATATTGCCACTGGATGCATTGATAGGAAGCGATTGAAACTCCTGAGATCTCTGGTAGGTCCGGACTGGGGAACCACTCTACTAAGTCTCATGAAAGACTACTATCTATGTGGATGGTCGACCTCTCATTTCAATATTGTATTTTTCAGGTATTTCCGTTCACTGATGGACACTATATCTGCGTCAGCATCCTTTTGGGACTCAGATCACTGCGCTCCATGAGAGGCGGTGCTTCTACCAAACTCCCCACGCGTACCTTATGATGCTCCGTATCTGTATGGCTTATTATCCGGTCATGTTTCTGATGACATCATCCTCCGGGAAAGCTTCTCTGCCAATACTCCACGTGACTTGGTGAGATGCATTAGCTATCATTGCCTTACTAGGATGGTAATGCAAAGTGAAGTCATAATCATCTTCAGAACCTAATCATCTGCGTTGCCTCATATTTGAGATCATTTCGTGAAGATATACTTGGACTTTTGTGGCATTGGTACATGAACTCTCATGTCAGTGGCCTGAGCGCCAGTCTTCAGAGCGAGAGACTATGGCGTAATCGTATCGTGTGTGGGAGTAGTGCGCTCATGATGATTCTTGACTGTGGAACATAAGCTACTACCCTCCGGTGCACGTAAAACACATCCCGATCCAGGCCCTCGAGGAATCACAATACATTGTGTACCCCTGTCCACAATAAGGACTATCAAGATAGGAAGTGATGAAGTCTCCTCTTGACTTGGAATGCCTCCTCACATGATCATCCCGATCAAACTTGACCTCCTTAGGAGTCAGCCTTATAGTCTTTGCTATAAGGAGAAATCCTCGATAAATCTCTGTAATACCCGGCTTGATCAAGAAACTATCTATCTTGAATAAAACGGTCTCTCGACTCATCACGGCTGCAAACATCTAAGGTCCTTTGTCACTTTGGCGTGGCTTTGCGTGTCAATCTCGCGCCAGTGCTAAGCTGCTTTCCCAGACTTGGCGTCTCTCAAATTTGATGGTCCTCTCATATGGTCAGCGATCCCCTCAAATGATCTCATGCTCCTCGAAGGCTGGGAGTAGATCAAAATGTCATCCATAGAAGGCTTCGCGACAAACTGATTCAGATAAGGTTTGGGCATTTATGCATGAGATCCGTAGCAGATCGCTGGCGCGTCGTCGATCAAAGGGCATCACTATAGCTCAAAGTGCATGCGCGTCCTGCTTGTCTCCAGGGATATCTATCCCACTGACACTAATTGATAGTAACGTGCAAGGTCTATCTTGGAGTAGACTGGCGCTCCTATCGATTGATCAAACCAGTGTCAATCCTCGGTAATGGTAGATTCTTGATGTAATACTGTTCATTTATGCATTAATCAATGCATAGTGTTTGCAACTCAAGCTGGCGCCATCCTATGGAATATCATGAGAGAGATGGGTGAAGTACAGGAGTGTAACTGAGTGGCTGAAGTCTACTACCCTATGTGGAAGCCCAGTCAGGTGGATCTTAGAAAACATCACATATTATACTACTGGGGTAGATCTAAGTGCAGTCTCTCCTCGTCACTCTAAGATCAGGCTCGCTATTAAGCATGGCTATCCACGACACTGGACTCATATCTTTATTTTGGGGCAAAATATCATGTGTCCCCACGAAATACCACCGTCACAGATGCGTGTAGTGAGCAACCCTCTCGCTCACGATTATTAACGACACCTTAGGTACATCATCCAGTCGTACTAGGATGACATCGAACTCGACATATCCATGATCCTCAAGTCCTTTGTGAGCTAGAAGTCCCAAACTATCTCTAACTCGCAATAACGACATATCATCCTATTTTCATAGCCTAATCCTAGGGAGAACTCACATACAAAGGCTCCTCTAAGATTGACTCTAGCTGACTCTCTATGAGTGGGAGATCAGCTCTGACCATATGATCCTGGCTTCTCTGTGGCGAGAGTCCCTGGTGATCTTTGCTTGAATGGACAACTTGGCCCATTCTCAGATCTCTGATAACCATAGCCCATGTTTGTTGTGCGTAATCGATAGCAAATAGGGCTAAGCTGCGTAGACACAGCCCATAATCAGCTCTGATCATCACACATGTTTCTCTGGAACCTAGCGCCCATGCCTGTGTACGGAAAATGCCACCCATGAGCAATCACAGGCTGCATGTCACCTTCTAGTCTCTGGGGTCCTTGCCCATTCACCATACTTGGGCTCACCTCTGCTGTTGGGACAGCATTCTTTGATCTGATCGCGTGAGATGATATCTCAGCTGGCCTCTAACACTTTCGATTTATAAACCAATGGTTTGCTGCCATCGGATCTCCTCCTATGAATGCTGAAGGATGATGCGCCCTAGGCATGGGGAGATTCTAGGACCTCCCCAGGCTACCTTTATACGACTGTGGCCTGTAGTTGCAGCTACCTCGGCCTCTGAGGCTCTTTTGTGCAAATCTCTTAGTGCGTTGGTCGAATCTTGAGTGGGGCCGGCTAGTACCACAGTGGGCCTTCTTCTCGTCTCGTCTCGTAGCCCATCTCGTGGAGTTTAATGGCAAATTAAATCTGATACGGTATCTACAAGCGTGACACGGCCAGAGACACTATTAAATTTTCGAATAGACGATTCATATTCTATGTCCACGTTCGTCTGATAAAGACAATTAATTCATGTCAAATCAATTTTATTCACAAAATTTTATTCGAAATTTTATTTTCAAAATTTTACTTTATTTTATTTTATTTTATTTTATTTAATTAAAAAAAATTCGATATTTTTTTGTGATGAACAATGTTGTGACGATTGTGTGGCTGGGAGTCAAGGTCCAAGCCGATCCAAAGTAGTCGGGTGCACCTGGCGCCTGTCGGCCCGGCCGGTAGCGCCGCAGGCCGTTGTGGCGTGTGCGTGAGGCCGTGTCGTGGCGAAGCCAGTGTGTGCCGTGTGCGTAGGCCTCAGCGGCGGAAGTGTGCGGCGCCCCGGCGATATCGCGAGCACGATTACCCCGCCCGGCGCCGCTCGCCAGGCGCCCGGGCGCCTGACCGCTGCCGCGCGCCCTACGCTGCGTGTAAGCGATCGCGATGGCGTATTCTTGTCTGACCTTGCCTCTGTCCCACTAGTCACAATACAACTTATGTGTACCTGATACAACCCTCACCAACACCATTCCATCCACCTTAGTCACGATACAACCTCGTTGTATATATTGACATGATTTCACCCGACTAATCTAGCCATCCTGTGCAATACAAACCTTATTCTGATACACAATTTTGAATCCACTCGAGCCCATACTCTCTTTGTACGAACTAGCTATCTGTTACAAAATAATCTAACTACACACCCCCCCGAGGTTGCAGTACAATTCTTTTATTACCTTGCATCTAGCCATTCAAGCCCCCCTTGCAGTCACGATACAATTCTGTGTTACAGCGTCCTGACCCAATTAAAATGGCGGTAGCCGAATTTAGTTCTATGACATTTTTTTCGTTTTTCATTCCTTGTATTTTCATTTCTTTCATTTCTTTGACTACTAAAAAATATATATATACCTTTTTTCTCACTAAAGAATACTCAAATAAATTTATAAAAATTATTTTATTAGTTTTCTTCGATTTACACCATAAAACCTTAGAAAAATTTTCTTCCTTTTTTTCATTTCTTCATTCTTTGGAAGATACCCAAAAAAGTATACCCTATATATATATATATATATATATATATATATATATATATATATATATATATATACTATATATATATATATATATATATATATTCTCATTTTCTAGAACACTCAAATAAACTTAATTTCTCATTTTTCCTAGAACACTTTCGAATAAACTTATAAAAATTTATTTTTCAATTTTCTCTTGATTTTACCAAAATGCAAAACCTTAGAAAATAAAATTTTTTCATTTCCAAAAACCCCGAATAAATTTGTTACTAATGATTTATTTTTCTTTCTCCTCTTTGTTCAGGTTTACACATTGTAAACACTCTAAAAATTTTCAACACCTCATGTTTTTCCTATATATAATCACTATTTTCAAACCACACAATACATACAACATGGCATACATATCACAACAATTCATCAATTCACACACAAAACCTGTTATATGATGGTGTCTTCTAGTTTTGCAATCACGATGATTTCCTAGGTGATAATACAAACTTAACATCAGACCACCTAGTGGTGATGTTCTTACACCTCAAAGACTATGGCACAGGCCCAAATCCCTCAAGCCTAGATAGCACCTTCTAGGCTCGATACTAATTTGTAAAGCTTTGAGCCGGGATCAGGTTGACAACCCAGTCATTTCATGGAATAGTATTGGATGTCGGGTGCAGGCACAACTCATGAAAATCGGGTATAGTCTGTATGCAGGGAGCTCTACCCGAGAGTTATCTTTATGTCCCAAACATCAATATATCATGAGTAAAAAGGCCACTTGGGCCATACCTGATACTCATCAATATGTATGACTATATACACCATAGTTTCAAGAGTTAATGTAATTTTTCCTCTTATACAACATATAATATAAAATTCCTAGAATTCTAATACATATGTAATACATCATAAAGCCCTCAAGCCACAACCCGACTTTCTTCCAATATCGCGGCCTCTAGGATGGCTAGTCTCTCGTCTTCTGTACGAAGTAATATAATTCCCTCTGACAGAGGTGAAATTTCAATGCTTTCATTAATTGGAATCACCTAAATGGAATTTCACGCTCCTGTGTGCATATACGATGTAGAAATAAACATACATTCAAGTAATCGTGATCCTGCGAATGTCTACACTTGATCGACTCATACCCAGGAATTCTCACCCAGGCTCCTCATGCTAAGCCACGTATGAGAATGGGTATTTTCAAAACAAAGATATTTATTTTAATTGGCAGACAACCTTCCGATATAAGTAGTGGGCCAGAGCTCAGTGATCTATTTAGTGGACAACCCTCCAGCGTATCAATTAGGTAGACTTGACGATTGATATTTTATATGGACTACCCTCAGATATTATGGTGGCCTCCAGGTAATTTATTATAATTAGTCGACCCTCAGAAACATATACGAGTACCTCACCTCATTTCCCTCACTCCTATTGTTCTAGGGTACTTGATGCCATTCGGAATGCATGATGCAATTCAAGTACAATTCATATAACACATACAAATATATATAACATGATATATATTTACATATAGACTAATCACACAAACATATTTATGTAATTTCACAATCCATTACACACGAAAATTATAGCTCACTTGTGCTAATTATCAAACACAAGCAATTCAACTTGAATTACTAGACCAAACACATTTCACACAAGAATTTATTTTGATATCACTATTACGTAGACGAGTGAAACCCTACAGTCACTTTATTCATCAATACCAATATCAGTTTCACCTCGTGAAGCTTAAGATTATATAGCCATTTAGGCCTCCTTTTACATCTGAACACAAATTGTTTCACAATTTATACAATTTACAACCCAAACAGCCCGTGCATAGTCACAGACTGACACAAATGGGTTTCAAAATTTCATAACAATTCGAGCTTTGGGACGGATCAGCGAGGAAGCCACTCCGACCTCGTCCAGCTCAAACATATTAAATACACTTAAACAAAGTGTAAAACTCCAAGTAGGATGAAACCCCTACTCCACGGAGATTATCATAACTCCAAGAAACCGGGTACGCATAGGCCTCTTCGTAGAGCGACATGCCAGCGAAGATTTAGCGGATTGGATCGCTACAAATCTAGAGGAGAAGTTGGATGTTGTCTCGCTAAAAACTCTGATAAACTCTGCATCTAAATTCCTCTTTCCGTTTTGGCTTCTTTTTCTCATTTTTGAGAATGGCACTATACATGTATTTGTATCTTGATAACTCATTTTAATCAATTCAAATTTGCAATTATGTCTCATCTTGGATTTTTGACATTTGACATCTGATATTCCATCATTTCTCTACTCATGCAACGCTGTATCACATGGTATGTTATAGGTGACTTTTTCATCAAATATCGTTTCCCGACACCGATGCTTAGTGCCTCGAAAAAGCGTGCAAATCCGTATCTCGAGGTCGACGAAATTACGACAACGCTAGATTGTGAGACGATTTCAACGATGAAATCTGTTTGATCACATCACGAAATCTAGAATGAAATTGGATTTTACGAGTCACGATTTTACCCTTTTTCGAGAGTGGAATTTTCTTACGGTCTTACAACATCATGTCTCTCCTGAGCCATTTCTGTTTCCGATGCCTCGAAAAAGCGTGAAATTTTGGTATCGAGGAGTCGGCGAGGTCGACGTGGTAGCTAGATTTAAGCGGGGCAATTCCTCACAGTGAAGTCCGTTACCCCATTACTCCGAGATCTAGAAAGAACCCAAGGTTTTGATCGAAATTACCATTTCATTTCGAAAATTCGAATTTTCAGGGTTTTATAATTACAATTTCAATGCATTAATGTCATATATTTTAAATTATTTTAGATACATATGCTTTGTAATAATAATTATATGTATTATGAAAAAGCTATCAATTATTACTTATTATACTTTGGCAACCTTTTATTCAAGCATCTATTAAAAAGATTAATCTTGTCAAAATTTGATCCCTATCGAGAATATTGACTACAATTCTATGAAATTCAATTATGATGCTTAAATGTATGTTTTTCTTTTCTTTTTGTTCTTTGTTTGCTCTTTACCATCTCTTCAGTGTGCTTCTTCATTGTAAATATGGATTTTAAATTCTTCCATTTAAAATTCTTATTCCAAACATTTAGGCCATATTTGGAACTACGGAAAACAATAAGAAAAGAAAATAGAGAGGAAAAATGGAGTGGAAAAGTTTGGAAAATAAAAATAGGTTTAGATTAATAAATCAATTCATCTATTCAAGCTCATTTTATTTGTTTCTTTATTTAATAATATCCTAAACCCTAAACCTAAACCACAGAATTTTATATAATATTTTATATTATTTGTGCTTATGACAAATAAATGATAGTTTAATTCGATCATATTACCTAAAACTATACATATAAAATATGGGTGCACCTCATTCACTAAAGCTCGTGCCTTAGGGAATTAAATACATGTGCTATAGGTTTTCAATCATTCCTAAAGCCTCCTAGCCTCCACAGGATCCTGTAGCTACCACCTTAAATCCACTTTAAATATCTTTGCTAATCACCCTTCTCACATAAAGAGTCCCTCTCATTGCAAGCTTGATCCAATCACTTACTAAATAACGCTGCTTATTCATATAGGAAAGGCGTCTTACCCCTAAACAAGAAAATGTGATCAAACACTTGGATATGTGAGTTTAGGTCTCAATTTATAATTTTTCTTCATAAGGTGAGGTTTAAGCCTTAGGAGTCAATTTGACAGACCTTGCGGGCGTAAGGTAAGCATTATGATAAATCAAAACATTGGATGTCATGTTGATGCGGACTTTGACTATTTCCTTCATTTCACTTTATTTCCTTTTTGTATAATATTTTCTTCTTTTTATCCTTGAGATTGTTCCTTTGTACCCTTACCACTTTGTATATATAAATAGTGGACCTGTATATTTTACACACTCATTCGATAGAAAAGTATTATTTTCTTCTATCATTTCATGAGTATTAGAGCCATGGAATGTCGAGCTAAGGTTTTATCGTATCTTCAATTCCAGGCCATCAGTATGTTTGGGTGTCACCGGCCACCCCACCTTCATCCTCCTGCCGGCCATCGGGCTCTCAGTGAGGCACCTCCATGGGTTAGTGGCGTTGCTGGAAGAATTTTCAGTGATTGTCACCGACTCTGGTGTGACCTCCACCATTGATTAACCGGGGCTGATCCTATCTTTCAATAGCAACTCTCTAGCATGAGGTCGACAGCGTCTTCATGCACATCCATTTCGTCGTGACATCTCATGTGCGTCATTAGAATTAACTTTGGCGATTCGTTCTGCCTGCAGCTTGTCGGCTCTTTAAATCTGTCTCCTTTCATAGCCTCCTTTGGTGCAAAAAAATTGTTTTTCCCATTTTTCTCTTAGTCGTTGGTTCTAAGGCTTTTCTACTACTTGAATCATCTCCTTTTTTGTATTTTTCCAATACTCTACAACATCCAATCCTTTAGGAGTTGTTTATTCCTTTTAGGATATTGGTTTTGTTGATTCGCTAATTTCTCAACTCTTATCTACTAACAAAGATATCCACCTCGGGAGTTATTCTTATGCCCCGAGCAGTATATAAAATTACCTCCGCCCTCACTCGAGTAACCAAATCTGCATCCATTTTATCTGGCCCAACAAGACAGCCAATGGCTATGCTTCGTTACACATTCATCTAGACTCATAGATTCATGAATTAAGGAGCCTTTGATCATAATACCGATAATAAGGCGTTTGTTACGCTCACATTTAGTACTCCTTTATCCACTTGGTTACTTTAGCTAATGGATCCCAAACCATAGCTAAAGAATCGGATGAAACATGCCCTCTTCCTTCTTTACCTTACTTATGTGTCCTTTATATTTCAGTTATCCTTTTAATCTAATTTTCATGTCTCGTGACGTGGTGTTTGATTATCTAGTCCCTAATAACTCAACCACATTGCGGGATCATAAATCTGAGGGCAAGATTAGCATAGGACATGAGTCTTAGAATCTTTCCTCTCAGCTCTACCTTCATCTTCTGCTGCTTGTACTTCAGTAAACTCCTCTCATACCATTCACAATCGCCTTAATCATCAGATATTTCCAGTTTTAAAATATGGTTCCCTCATTTTCTAGTTTGTCCTCAATTGGAGTGTGAGTCATGTCGGCTTAGGAAACATATGCCTTTGTGTCCATTCCCAACACCTAGATCGTGAACAAAGTCTCCTTTTAGGCTTATCCCACGCCTAATGTTTGGGATCCTTCAGTTGAAGTCTCTCCAGAGATTTTGGTACTGTTACTTTTACAGAGATGATTATTCTTGTTGTGTAGCTACTTTGGTATTCAACTGGCTAAGTTATTCTTTATTTTCAGGAAGTTCCATGCTGAAGTTTCAAACTCAATTTAATCCTTCAATTCATATCCTACAGTAGTAAATAATGCCAGAATATCTTTCCTGACTATTTTCCTTCTTTACATGTCATAGGATTCTTCATCAATCCTCTTATCTTACCTCCTCAACATAATGAGTGGTTAGTCTGAAGCAAATCATTTAATTAAACGCTCATATTATCCTATTCCATCATAATGTTCCTCAGCATTTTTTTTTGGGGGGGGGGGGGCTTATCCCTCACTCCATCTTGTTTTTTCCCTAACCAATCTCTCTCTTCCTACCTAACCCCTCGTGTCTTTGGTTGTGTCTTTTTTTATCCATGTTCTTGCTCTGAAGCGAGACAGGCTCGTGAAGCCACGAAGTCATCTCTTCTCGATTCGACTTCAGTAGGGTTATCGTTGCTTTTTCCTGTCTGCATCTGATGCATTTGTTCTCATAGATGTCTTTTGAGAACTCTTCTATGTTCCTATAGCCCACCCATCTTAGTTCAATGTCCTATCTCTGCCCATGTTTTTATGGGCGTGTTTGGATACACCATGTGTGCCTTTTGGCTACATCCGACCATTACGAGTTTATTCAGCGCCATTATGCCGCTCACCCAGGTCCTCAATTGACTCTCATCTGGCACCTTCCTCCGTGATGCATCTTGCACTCACAATCATTTCCCATAACCATTTGGAAAGGTTCGCCTCCTCTCGTAACCCTCATCCTATTAATAGTTTCTTGGTGTCTTCCACCATGTCCTTCTTTTATTTCCACCTTGTCTTCTATTTCACCCTGATAAAACTGAGAAATTCCAATTTACGGAAAAATGGCAAAATAAGTAATTTAAGTTAAAAATTGTAATTCGATTTAAAAATCCGAAATTTATTTCTATAGATCTCGGTCGTTAAACGGATTGCAGATTTGGAATCGTCGTGAAATCTAGTTACTGCGTAAAATTTATTAAATTAAGGGGCAGTTTAGGAGTTGGCACGTTTTAAGAGGCCCTTCGAGTTTAGTCCTTAAGCGATTTTCGATCAGCCAGAATCCGCATACCTCTTAGCATCTTTCGTATGCATAAGTTTAAGCGAGTAGAGAAATAGTGAAAATGGGCCAGTCGAGATAGTCTTGAATCTCAGTTGGAAAAAAGAAAAATAATGAGTCGTTTTGGATTTGTTTTAAGGATAATAAAATGAGAGGAATAGTGTCATCCTCTTAAAATGTCTAAAAGGGAAAACGTGGGGAGAAAACCAGTAGCTAGATTTTTCTTTTCTGATGAGGAGGAGTCCTTCCGCACCTCTCTGGGAGTAGTGGAGATCAGGCGAAATCGACGATCGTCGGGGCGAGAAGGGAAAGGCTGGCTACGCGGAGAGGGCTTCACGTAGGTACTGGATTTAAGGGTTTAGACAGAGCTCGGGGTGGGGTTTCTCCTCACTTGGGTTTTCGCTTTGTTTAAGGAGGTATGTTGATCTTTGGTTGGTTGAGACCTTGAGCGGCCCGTTGACGATTGAGAACAGGATCGAGTGTGAGTGCAACATTCCGGACTGAGTCTTGTGATAGGTATGGACCTATTTAAGGTTCATTGTGTGATCTGTCGTGCAATAATTCGTAATATTGATATGGCTGTGAGCCGGAAATGGGCCGTAATGGGTTCTAGTGAACCTATGATTAATGATTTAATCGAGAATAATGTAGAAGTTTCACTATTCACAAAGAATAGTGTTCTAAAATAATTTTGTGAAATATTGTATTTGGTCGAGTGATTCATGAAGTTGAATTTAACAAATTGATACGATCGATGGCCAGTGTGCTAATTTTTTTTGTATGGAAATGTGAAATTATGATTGTGTAATTCTAAATGAATATATGCATGATTATATATTTTCATATGTTATAGATTAAAATGAAATTGGCATGTGATTATATGTATGCAGGGCATAGATGATAGGTAAATTCATGAGGTAATTTCTTATGAAGATGGTTCGGAGGGTTTTGTCTAAAAATAATGAATATGGAGGCTAGTCAAATACGAAATATCAGGGCCAAGTGGTGGCCCAGTTGTTATCGTGAGTAGATCCATACGCCAATATCGATTATGAGCGGCCCGATTGATATACGCCCGGAGGAGTTGTCCATAACCAAATAAAAACTAAGGTTCTCATATTGGCTTAGGCGGGTATGAAGTGAGGAGGACTCAGGATGGAATGATCGATTAGACATTAGTAGGATCGTGTTTGGCGAATGTGTTTATTACAGGCATTGCATATGCATGGTGGATGGCCCATATGGTGGTTCCACTCTTGAGCATTAGCTCACCTTTTAATAAAGGATACTATTTTTCTGATCTGGGCGTCGCGAGGGGATGGTTCATCATAGATGGCCGTTTAGAAGAAAGTCGGGTTGTGGCTTTGGCGTTTTTAGTTGTCATATATATAAATGGAATGTTTCATTTAATATGTGTTGTATAAGAGTAGATCATTAACTCCTGTAACTATGATATATAGTTGGTAGGATTTTATGGGTATTGTTTATGGCCCAATTGTAGTTTTACTCATCGTATGGATCATATTGAATTAGTTGGGATATATATTTGTGAGTATAATGTAGAGGCGAGAGGTCTCATTTACTCGGTATAGTTGTATATGAGACCACTGTGTAGTCATTTGTATATTAGGACGGAGTTATATCTGAACATGTATCTGGGTTATGAGCTCCCATTCAAGGGACTCTGCCGTTTTAGTCAATCTCGGGTCACGACAACATTCACGAGTGTTCCGTAGTTGACAGGTGATCAGCGGATCTGAGTTTTAAAAATCACACTAAATCTATACAACCCCTACTGACCTTCTATGTTTCTAGCCACTTTATAGTTACGATGTCTATCTACCGCTTGCTTTTTCTCGTATTTGGATACCTCGTGCAGCGCTTTGGCTGCAAAATACCGACCATTGCGGGTTTATTTAGCGCGTCACCTGCACTGGTCCTCACGGTTGACTCATCTCCTATGCTTCCTCCATGATGCGAATCTTAACACTCCTAATCATTTTCCATAACCATTTGAAGAGATTATAAGCTCTCTCATAACCTCATCCCTATGATTTCTTGAATTATCTTCTGTATCACCTTTTATTTCCACCTTGTCTTCTATTTCACTTCCTAAATCTATGCAAGATGCTCTCTCTTATCAAGCTAGAAACAAACGATGGTTGAAGAAATGGTTGCCTCTCCATTCTTGTGCCTTGATGGATTCAGAACTCATACTTGTTGTCGAGTCTCTTGTTGTTTCTTGGGTGAGTTTATACAATTGATTAGATGCGGATAGGCGGAGTGGGTATGTTAAGAGCTCGGTCTGTTCAAAGGGGTATACTTAGAAATATGACTCAACTCTTATGACTTGCATTTCTCCTGTACAAGATGCCTTTTATTCGTCTTCACTTCTCTATAGTTCTTCATGAGATCTTGGCTCCCTTGATTGAACCTCAAAGAATGCATTTCTATGGCTGACCTCGCGGAGGAGTATATATGGAGCAACCCAATTAGTTTTTATTTATCAAGGGAGAATCGGTTTGGTATGTAGGCTATATCAATCCATATATGGCCTAAAAGCAGCCCTCGAGCTTAGTTTAGCCA
Source organism: Tetrastigma voinierianum (assembly GCA_016808115.1). Lineage (NCBI taxonomy): Eukaryota > Viridiplantae > Streptophyta > Magnoliopsida > Vitales > Vitaceae > Tetrastigma > Tetrastigma voinierianum. The sequence goes on along the minus strand of JAEQBH010007261.1, from coordinate 171,652 downwards.
CTTCAGCTCGATGGTATAGGGTTGGTATAACTCATAGCATGTCGATCCTGTATTTTCTATTATACATCCTCAAGGTAGTGTTCATCTATCTGATTGTTTTATGTGGGCGACATTATTATAACAAGTAGTAGTCAGGATGGTTTTGAAACTTAAAATATAGCACCTCTTCCGTTGCTGATAAAGACTTGAAACTCGAGAACTTTATAGGAATTGAGATAGCTAGGTCTAAATCCGATGTGGGTTATGTTTTTAGAGAAAGCATGTCCTAAATATATTAAGAAATTTATATATGCTAAATTATCAAACATGTGGAACCTCCTATGGATCGAATTTCAAGCATCTTGTGAGGCAGGAGAGGAGCCTCTGAATGCGGGGAGATATCGGCGACTTGTGGGGAGACTAAACTACCTTGCCATCACTCAACCATACATTTCCTTTCTTGTAATTAGTTAATGGTTCTTGATCCTGTGCAGTCTGGATCTTATGTTATCCTGCAGTATATCAAAGGATCTAATATCACGGGAAGAGTAAGAAACGTTAATAGTAGCTAGGTCTAGTGTTGAGCTAAAGTATGAGGCTATGGTTTTGTAACTATTGAACTTATGGCTCCGAATGGCTCCCCGGGGCTAAGATTTGGAAGGATGAGACCAATTGAAACGTGTGTGATGGCCTATGGCCCTTGACATTGTCCTCTTGATCTTTCATAAGAGAACCAAACATATTAAGAGTGGTTGTCAGCTTGTTCGGTGCCCTTCCGGGATGTACCTGTACGAGTGACCAACTAGAACATTTTTCGCTCAAGTCCTCTCTTTGAAGTCGAGGATTCGATCACGTTCTGCAATGAGATTGGTCGTATGGCTATGTTCTCTAGCTTGAGAGAGGTGTTGATCTCAAAGTTAACAATTTGTCGTTTGACTATTTCAAGAACTCCTTTTATTTTTTTCCTTTTTGTCAACTGATATTGTTTCTTTTTGAGCCCTCCTTTGTATTTAAAGGAAGTAGGACATGTTGTATTTTTTACACACTTATTCCATGAAAAATATTATTTTCTTATATCCTATCACAATGCATGTAACTTTTAAGTCTGTTAAAACATTGGATATATGTGTTTGTAGAAGGATGTGGAAAAGTTACAGTAATGTTTTGTATGATTTTATGTTACTTCATTTGTGCATTTCATATCTTTTTATCTTAAGTTTACTTTTCTAAATGTTTCTTGTACCCTTTTTTTTTTATATAGTTGTCATTCCTCCATGATTTCTCAGCCTTCTCCATTTGTAGCATAGTTTTATCGGCTTTCTCTCTTGTTGTGGATTTTGTTCACCATGATTTTATTCTTATTTGCATTTATTTATTTTATTTAAATTGGTTCAGTGCTTTCTGCCTCTAATATTTATTTTGTTCAACTTTTATTTAGGCTCACTTTTGTGCCCAATCTTGTTAATATCATTTTGGTATGCTTTTTATCACAGTTCAATTTTGAATTTGGAGGGAAACTTGGAGACTAAAATCTTCTTGATCCCTCTTAGTCTTGATTCGTGATATCTGTGAGTGTCAGTCGAAGACATGAATCGTTCAGATTTTCCCTATTTCATTATTGAAATTTCTCAGCAATTGAGTAGATTATTGGCTTGATACCGTGTGCATTTCTTCCTATGCGTCCTAACTGTTGTGCAGTATGTATGTAAACATATTTGAGGCTAGAAAAAGGCACACCACAAGTGATACTGGGTTTGTCTTATTTAATCATAATTCCATAGTTTCTGCCATTTTTTCTCCTTTTCACCTTTTTTGTATTGAACCCCCATCTAGGTTTGTCTTGTTTTAATCATAATTTCACTTGGTTTCATTTAACTACTGCATTTTGGACAAATCCATCTAAGTTATGTTACAAACAATTAATGGTTTTATTTCACTTTTAGTTTATGACCGATGCCTCGGCCTCGTGGTTGATCTAAATTTGAGTGTTTTTCTTGTGTGTGGAAAGGAGGCTGTTGAGATGCAGCAAAGTTGCAGACTCAGATGGACTAACTACCTCAGTTCAGGGGATTCTTTTGAATTTCCTCCCCCATGAATAAGGAATGATCCATCCTTCTACAAGCCCTATTGGGTAAAAAGTAATTCCAAAATCTTATTGCTGCTAATTCCCTTGAAATCACTTGGATTACAACTACAAAATTTCTCCATAATATAATTTTATTATTGTATGTGTATTTTTCATATGACTGCCATAGCTTCATACCTTCCCAAAAGAACAGACAATGATATAAAGGTGTGGAATATGCTTGAAAGAAGAAAGATCAAAGAAGTTTTGATCTTCTGAACCCTAGTAAAGCCACCTTAGATTCAAGTACTACCACAACCTCATGCTTCACTCACCATCCACTTTTCCGGGTTAGAAAGGGCCGGTAGCTACGGTATGAACTTTAGGTTCTGCATTCCCAAAGTATCGATGGGATGGGATGGGATAGAATAGGAGATCATGGGATGAAGAATTTTACCCCTTTTTAACTTCTATTTTTCTTTTTCTTTTTTTATTTCTTTGCTTTCTCTTTTCCTTTTATTTTCTTCTCCTCAGAGTTTCTAATATTCAATCTTTGTCTCTTTTTCCTTTCCAAATAAATTAGGGATATTGTATATTCATTGCACTACACCTCATAGAGTAAAAATTTTATTTCCTTATATTAAATATATTCTGTAATTTATTCCATATATTTATTGATTCAAATTTAATAAAGAGATTTAAATGGTTATGGATTTAGAAACATGAATGTACTAATCTTACATTTTATTTAATGATTTTATATCATTATTTACTCTAATTCTTTATTCTTCTCGATGATATGATGACTTATAATATTCAATATAATGATTTTATAAATAGATAATTTTAATTTGATCAACAACAGTTAAAGATTTTTATGCAGGCTTGTTGGAAACGTTTTTTGGTTTATATTCTTATGTATTGCTTTTAATAAAATTATGGACTTTTGAAAGAAACATATTAAAAATAATATAATGATCATAACAAATAAGTTTTAAACATTAAATAAAGTTCAGGAAGGGGCTTGTCAAGACCAAACGGAAACCCATGAACCTCAAGGCCAATTATCTTGACCAGAAAGCATGTTTAACGATTACAGAACCCGATAGTTTTTTGGAAAATGACAAGGAAGGGATTTAAGATGCTTGTAGTAGATAAATCATTTTTTGAAGAATATTGATCCATGAGAAAAAAGATTACAATAAAAAAATAAAAATTTCAAGTTATGCTTTGCAATAATTAAAATTTTTTTGATAAATTCTTCTTAAAAATGGGAAGAACAAGTTCTTAGAAAACAGTGAAAGAATATAAAATATTTTTTTTAAAAAAAAAATACAAAATAATAGATAAATTTGTCTAAAAATGGAAAAAATTCTATTGATTAGTAAAGGGGCAGTTGAATTGGACAAAATTCAGATGGATGGATAATAAATTTGATTAATGTGTGTAGTTATGCATGTGGAAAAATGAATGGAATATCTAATTAATTTATTATTTCTATTTTTATATGAACGTTTACGTTGAATGATCGATCTTTTTGATATCATAGGTGAAGATCCTTTACTTTGTTTTTACAGTTTTTATCATTGTTTTATTATATATATGTATATATATATATCTATATATATATATATATATATATATATATCTCTCTATTCTCTTCTCTCTCATCTATATCTAAAAATTAAATTTTAGTTTTTTAGTTATGAATAACCCATTTGATGACAGTTCAATTTTTTTATAGGTGTATGGTCTTTTCAATTCAAGTTCATTGATGTAAAAATTGTTTGTAATAAATAATGATAAATCAAACACCTTCATTGTTGTATTCAGTGCTTTTGTAAAATATAATGCTTTGAAGACATGAAACAACTGAGATAAGTGCTGTGGGCATGGCTGTATCAATAGGCTTTTGTAAGGTAGGTGGCGATGAAACATTTTGAGCATGACACAATGGCATTTACCGATCTGATGTGCTGTCAAGGGGGTTGGATGACTTGATTAAATGTTCTGCATCATCTTATGTATTGTTCAGGGACATATCATAAGTTTCTGTTACTAAAAGTGAGATCTTGATGATCGATTAAATTGTATCACCGCGTGATCCCAGATGTTGACCGGGGGCCGGAGCCATGGCATGGACTCAATCTATCACACATATTGGGGGTTCGGCGGAAAGCAAGATCGTATCCACTGGCATGAGACCCCGACCTAATGATCATGGTTCAGTTGGATCATTAGTGTGACCAGACATGTCTGACCGGGTGGGGATCACATGCGGACGTTAGTGGGTTGCTGTTTGAATCTACACCCTTTCACTCCCATAGCGTGTATCTTATTGTGGACTTGATCAAATTGGGTCATTATTGACCATTAAGTATAAATTAATAACATGAAATCATGATGATATATTCGGATATGGCGATTGGAATGATGAATGCCTTGGAGTTCTATCCTTCCAGGGTGTTTCTCAGATATTTTAGTGTTTAATTTTACCTTTGTAAAGATTAATCCATGAGTTTCATTTCAGACTTTAACTCCATGTGTTTCAGTTGATTTGGCTAGTAAGAAAAAGTCTGTGTTGCTTTATTCATTTGTTTTTCTATACCGGAGTGATTACATCAGTGAGTTTTATGTATAAAAATGGTATTGTAGGGTTCGAAGAGTGTAAGTTTGAAAGATGAGGTATACGTAAAGGCTTCAATATCTGAGAATGAAAGGAGATATCCGGGGATATGAAGGCAATGAGAGACAGTTAATTTGTGAGATGTGAGGATAACATTGGGAATGTTAGTTGTGTTTGGTTCTTGCAAAGTTCAGGAGAAGATGTGAAAGGGATGAATGGGAGAGAATTTATGGAAAGTTAAAAGTAGGTGTAAGAAAGAAATTTAAAGAATCCAGTGGTTGTTTTAGAAAATGGCGACCCAATTCAGTTCAGAAGCTTGTTTATGGCGTTTCAGTTCACTCAGTACATGAGTTTATTGTACGCCCAGTAGTCTCCAGATAAATTAGTGATTGTTTTTTAGCTGGAAATTAAGAATGGAAGGCACGAGGGAAGGTTAAAAAAATCAGAATTAAAAATTTTAAGTCTTAATGATTCTTTTATGGCCCGTGGAAGGTTCGAACGTTTTAATTTCAGTTCTCATTTTAAGAGTTTAAAGTATGCATGATTAAATTGTAAATGTTGAATTTGTTTTGTAATAATGAGTTTTGCATCAGTCATTATTTATTGTTGATCTTGTTTAATGGAAGCAGGAGTGATTCGGCATTGTACTTTTTCAGAATATTATTCATCTGGCATTAAAGTTTAGTTATCAATTCATCATTATTCTTATCAATTATATTTGTACCATTAAGGCTGAAACTCAAAACCATCATTTCATCTTATAAAGCCATGTAGCATAAAGACATTTATGAAGGTGTTCAAAGAATAATTTTCTTAAAAGTTCTAAAGTTTCATGTTTAAATGTTTTTATATTGAGCTCCATACTGAGGTATTATATTAATAAGAATTTGGAATTTATAGGCCCAAATTAGTATAATCTGGCTGCAGTCAGTGATCAGGCCTTTGAGCGTACATGTTATATGATACCCATAGAATATCGTGTTTTTCTGATTCCCTGACAGTCTCCCTCTGCACTTCGAATGGTGTGAGTACTTTTGTTAACGGAAGGTCTCCACGGCACTGACGAGATTACAGTGGGTTCTTTGGAAAAAATGCCGACCTGCAGATTACATCTCAAATCATCTCGACCGACCGAGATTCGGAACTCGACAGCCTGTCTTATTCGATCGAGTTCTCTCAACCTGCACGACTCTTTTCTGTATAAGCTATTTAAAAGAGAAGTAAAAATAAAGCCTGGCTCAGCTTTGGGAGAGGTCGCTCATAGTTTGGTGAAGCTTTCATGGATCCTGGCAGGAGAGTTTCCTATAACTCTTTCTTTTCATTGTTATTATCTTTATTTCCTTCTATAGACTTACATGTTTTATATGTCTTATACTAAAACTTATTTGAGGTATTTGAATTTGGTGATCTTGAGACAAGTTCGCCACGAATCATTACTCATTTTAGCGAAGAAATAAATGAATGATCTCGTTGCTTAAAGTCGATTGGGATACTGAAGACGCTGAAAAATTCAGAGCTGGGTAAATAATTGTTCGTTTTTTGATATGGCAATATGTTAATATTGTATTTGTCATTCTTTCTTGACCTGATTCCCAGTGAGACCTTCAGTTCAACAGTTTTCAAAATGGCAGTGTCTTAAACATCTTCAAATGTGGGTTTCGTTGTGATTTTCTGTCCCCAATATATTGTTTGATGTTTTGATATTTTCTGTTGTGATGTTCTAATTTCTTTTACAGGGAAGTGGTGTAAGGCATGTGTAAGTAAGATTAAAGATTTGAATGTTGATTGTTGGGAACTGGACATTGTTTTCCTATTAGTTTGATAATTATCAAAGATTTATTAAGATTTGGTTCAATAATAATCTGTTTTGATATATTGGATGAATGATGATATTATTTGCTTTCTTCTTGGGTTGCAGCTGCATTAATGCACTATTTTTCTCTTGGCACCATCATGTGACAGGGTGATGAAGGAGGAGAACTCACCTGCACATGTGTTGGTGAGAACATAAACTTGTCTCGCTGGGAAAGATTCAGAGAGGCAGCAAATGTAGGAATTTCTGTAGTGTTTGAATTATTGCACTAACCATTTATCCACTCCATTGTGGCATCACATTTTGGTCTAAAAAAAGTTGGCATTTATTCTTGTGTATTGTTCCATAGCTTCAAAAAAAAAAAAAAAAGAACAATAAATTATTTAATGATTGTGGTGCCATGTCCATATCATGATTGACAGTATACAAAGAAATTAGAGATTGGCTACAGTATATAAAATAAATTGGTATGATCTTGGGGTTCCAGTTCTGATTCTTCTCTGAGATGACAAAGTTTGCATGTGTGATAAACCTGAGTCTCTATGAGTGAGAAATCGTCAATAACAATGAGAAAGGGTTAGAAACTCCTCCTGCTGTGATCATGACTGCTAGTCTCGTGGGGTGACCATCCCAGAAGCATTTGGTCCTTTGATGAAGCTCAGAAGGCTGGGAGTAGAAAGAAAGGGTTGGTAAAAAAGTTGGGGAGAGACAGGTGTAGTTTGGATGAAGATGAAGGTTTAAAGTTACAGACCTCAGAATTCAATGGGGATCAATAGTTTAGGATAAAGTATATTGGTATTTTTTTATAACTCTCTTAAGTATCATTTTTACCCAGGTGTAGGACCAATCTGTGAGTTTTGAAGGATCAGCTTTTTAGTATCTAAAAATATAGGAGAGATGAGACATCTTTCAGTAAGAGAATATCAGAAAAAATCGCATTCATGGATTTCAAGAGACACATCACGAAGGATTCTCTGTTTACTAATTTCGCCGAAGATTTCAGGTCTCAGCTCAATTTTGAGACCATCAGATACAAATCCTGTCAATCTTACCATACCTCAGCTGAGAGCCTAAATCAATCTCATTTACATTAAATCTTCAGCTGCCAACATCTAAGAAATTATTTGAAGTCAAATCTTATCAAATCTTTTCTTCGCCATTATGGTTTTGCAGACCAGAAACCATGTTTTTCAATTTCAAAACTAACTCAAAGTGGGCGAACTCAACCTATTGAAATAAATTTCTAACACCACGGCTCAGAGGTCCGAACAAATTATTGTGCAGAAATAATGCCATGCTGGCGAATCATTCCAGCTCATAAAGTAAAGATCAGGTTTATGTTTGACTAAACTTATAATACAAAGTGATTTAAACCATTTGATATTTCACTACTTGCCATCTGTTGCATAAATTTATACACAAAATTGAAATAGGCTGGCTTGTTGGGCTGTTAACTAAAACAAATCACATTGAATACCAAATTTTTATTTCATTTTTCAAATCTCTTATCAGTTTTCACTCTGACTATCTTATAAAACAATTAGTGCCACATTGATCATTACCATATATCACATTACAGAACTCTATCATCTGAAGAGTGAATCTGACTGAGCTTGAGGATGAATGAATGTAAAGTAATCAGTGAGTGCAAATTTCTTTCCTCAATCTATTGCGATCTTTCATATCAGACCTTTCCTCTGTTTCATGTAAATGTTTTTCTTTCAGTTTTTGTGAGCTGTGAAACATAATCAAACCAGCCTCTAAATATTATATCTTAGTATAATACACTGATTTCGTTCCTCGTGTGGCTCTTTATATCTCTGTTTCATCTTGCACTAGTATAAGTGAATGGTTTTTCAATATGAATTCAAATCTTTTCAGAGTTAAATAACTGCTTCAGAACCTCCGTGTGTACATATCGGAAGCTGTTTGGTGTGTCACCTATGTGAAGGAGGAGCATGGTGAGTGAAGGTGAGAGTGGACCTTTGCTGCTCCTTAGAGCTGGGAGTGAATGACTGTAATCTGGAGCAAGGTTCAGATGAGCTCTGTAGTTGGGGCCACTGCATGTTAAAGAACCAGTGGCTCTGCAAAGTGTGTCTTATGAAACCTAGCTTCTTGAGAGGATGAATCATCTCCACAGGACATTTTCTATCTTGTCTCTAAATTGCAAGTGTTCAATATGTCATTTTATGAATTACCTGGCATGATAAGTTGCTCTTCTCCGCGGGGCCACCATGATATCTACAGTTCGGTTGAAGTTCTAAATGATGACTGCGTTATCTGAATGATGTGGTTATGGCGCACTCAAACCATTAAGGTGAGAGTTGTAGTCGCATTATGTTTAATGAGACATTATGCATGAAGTGGTTGTCAAAGGTAGAATTTGTGAGGTTTTAGAAGTTGTTATTTGATTGCTTTTTGATTCATTGAGTGGAGTTGAAGTGTCAGTTATGTTGGGTTTGATATTGGGAATGTGTGTGATTGAATAAGTTGGATGTGGTAGCTGCTGGATCTGGGATGAAGAAGAAGCAGACTGGGGTTTGCATTACATTGAGTGAGTGGTGTAGTAGATGCAGGGACTCATAAAGGTTTTTTGGTTTAAGTTGGAAACGTTGGAATATTTTACGGGAGTTACAGTGACCAGTGTGAAGGTGAGGCACAAATGAGGATTTTGAAGAATCAGAAAAATGTGGGAATCTTTAAAGAGATGTTCAGTTGGGATAAGAGTTGAAGCAGGACAGAATCAGTTGTTTGGAATTTGCAGAAATGGATTAAAGAAGGGAAGAAAAGGGACATTGGTTCTGAGAAAAAAGGTCCGTCAGGCATTAAAGTCAGATGGGCGTGGGACAATGGGGATGGGAGAGAGTAATCTCAGGTGCAGAGAGTTTCTATTTTTAAAAGTGCATTTTTAGATCTTCTTTGTCGCGGATTTGCGATCGAGTGGTGGTTAGTGAGGGCGAAAGGCGAAAGTGCTCTATGGCGGGGGCTACTTAAATTGCCAAAACCGCGGTTCACTGGGTTAGATTAATTCGATCTTCGATTTTGGTTTTAACGAATTCACGACGTTCTGCGGTCGATTTTGATGCCGAGTTAAGGTTATCGGCGTGAGCTCTGGCGTGATCTTGAAATCTTGCGGTTGGGTTCGTGAGTCGTGAATACATATGGAATCGTTAAAATGTGTGTTGTGAATCTGAGTATAATGCCGTGTGTATAGTGTATGTGAGTGCATGTAGTCAAGCGTGTGTGCATGGAAAATTGCATGCGATTGCATGATGAATGTCGAATGGTGATTTGGTTGTGTGTGTGTCGGTCACCGTCTTAGTGTTGAACAAAGTAAAGTACGAGAAGGTGTTGTAAGTCGTCGACCAGTTGTTGAAGCGAAGGGTGGTGTTCTAAAAACCGTTTTCGATACTAATTAATGTTATTCATTATAAGTAATTTTGTGGTGATTAATGGTTTTGATCGATGAGCCATTGTTTGAATAAGTGAGTTGGAAAGACAGAAATAGTGGTTATTGAAGATTATTCTAAACCATTTAAAATCTTTGATGTGTTTGTTGACCTGAAACATTCTGACATTGCATTTGTGGTTTTAAGTTATGACCATATTTAAATAATAATAATGGTTTTGATTTAAACCATCATTGAAAACAATAATAGTTATGACGAAATGGTTGTTAGACTATGTGTAAATCAGTAATAATGGTTTTGATTTATTCGACATATTTGTAGTAAACACGAGTTGTGACAATGGTTTTAAGATTGTAAATTATCTTGTTTCAAAATAATAACCGATGGTTTTGATTTATTCCAAACTATTTTGAAATAATGATAAAACAAATGGTTTTGATTATGAATATTTTCCGAGTAGGCAACGGCGGCAAAATAATTTTGGCGGATTCCGGCTAAGTCCTGGTTCTAAGCGAATACGATCGAATTATTGTGGTGACCAGTTGGTGGTCGCGAATCATCATGCGGCTTCCAGTTTTACCGGTGGTAGCTCAAATGTTGTTGGCGTTTAAGAGACGTGTTGCGTCGGAGATATGTAGTTGAACTCCCGCTAGAGGTCGTGTTGGTGGCGGCGGTCGTTCACGCGTGTGTGGAAGGTGATCGCGGACACGGATCCTTCACGCCCGACGGTCGGTGCCGAGGCTCGTGTTGCTGGTGATAACGATGTGGGCCTCAAGTGGTTGTTTTATAAGTGTTATATGGTTTTGAAATGGGGTAGTGTAACATTACTTCAAATTATTAGATTAACCTGTGGATGCCGAGCGTATCACCGTTTATCATTTCCAGCAGTGGTTGAACCAGACTCGTGGCGAGTGGATTTAAAGCGATGGGTTGTTAAGCTCATTATTGGTTAAAAAAAAGCGGGTTGACGAATCCATTATTTCTAAAGATTATGAAGCATTTTTACAAGTATTAGAATTTGATAAATCATTTTATGCATTTTAAACGAGATTTGAAATGTTTTATATACGTTTTGAGCAAGGTTATAAAATGTTTTCATGAAACTACAAGAAAATGAAGTGTGATGACTGAGGGTTGAGAAGTTTCTGGGCTTTGAGAAGAGTATTAAAGTGAAATAAACGACAGGTGTTAAAAAAAGTTTTTCATAAACTTGCGTAGCTCAGTACAAAAGGGTTTTGACTTTGACGATACAGACTTCTGGAAAATGTTCTGAAAGAAAGTTTTATAGTTTTAAGGATCATTTGGATTGTTTTATCACTCAGCATCCCAATCTGTTGACTCGTTTTAAATCAGTGTTTGTCATTTTGTTCATTCTAAAATGTGAGGCACTCTGGGACTAAGGTATATTGGGATTTATACGACAATTTATTTGCAAAGTCATTATGAATTAATGTCTTATTATGTAAAGAAGAAAGGTGTAGGTAGAAGTGGGATTTTTTGGAAGGCAATGTAGTTGAGTTACAAGTTATGATTTTGGTTTGAAATCAGAAATTTTATTTACAGATGGATGGTGACATGTATTGCCGTTTGAATTACTTATATGAAATCAGTGGCACTTAACCGTAAAATTTAAATCGAATTAAAAAACGATTGAGATTTCTGTTTTCCAGAAGGCATTGCGGTTGAGATAAGTAAAATGATTTTGATGTGAAGGCGGTCGTATAAATCTCGTATTGCGCATGAAGTATTATGAGTAAAGAAATGATGTGGAAGGAATCAGATCAAAGATCAGTAGCTGGAAGAAGAGAAGGAAGTACATTGATGGTTGGAGTTTGGTTTGATGATAATAAATAGCGCTGAAATAGTGTTTTGTCGTTGACTTCAAATAAACGAGAAAAGCGCTGGGAGCAGAAGGATTGATCGGTAGCTGACTGCTGTTTCAGAGAGAGAACAGGAAACCTGCAAAATATCTTGGGCGATCGATGGTGGCGTGCGGGCGAGAAGAAGAGGTTGCTCCCTGCGGGAGGCTGGCGTGTAGTCGCGGATGGGGTTTCAAACTCCGAGGTAGGGGTTCTCCTCTTGGGTTTTAAATAACCGTTTAAATCTTTTATGAATGTTTTTAGTTGAATGGTAGAGGAAGCGGGTTGATCGATCCCAAATCTTGGAATAGTATTTGTTGTAAGATTTTGAGTAAAATGGGTAGGCGTGGCGGTGTACCTTTGTGTGGGATTTGTTTGAGTTATTAATTATTGTAATTTGTGAAATAAATCATGTATTAGTTTTTATTTTGAGGCGGAAATGGCGTCGGGTTCCTGAAAGTGAATCGATGATTTGTAATTTATCGGGAATAATGTGAGGTTACAAAATAATTTTGTGAATTAATGTGTTTGAGCCGGGTAATTCATATTGAATTGCTCTCGTCTTTGATCATTAGCCCGTATGAGCTAATTTTGATGTGATGGAATGTGAGTGCATAACATGATTGTATGATTAAAAAGTTTAAGTGAATATATGCATGTTTATATATTTAAATGTGATACTATTTTATGAATGGATTGACATCACGTGCATTTAATATACCTTCTAGGAGCACCCTAGGATGATAGGAGTGAGTTCACAGGGTGAGTAGAGAGAATAGTTTAGGAGGGTTGTCTAAAACTAAAAATGATCGGAGGGTAGTCACAATAAAAATATCAATCGTGACGGCCAGATTGATATACATCGGAGGGTAAGTCGCAAATAATATCAATCGTCGGAGACGACCAGTTGATATATACGCCCGGAGGGTTGTCCACTGAGTAAGCATAATGAATTCTCATCACGGGAAGCAGCGAGGTGTGGAGTGGGACTCTGATGGGACTTCGGTGCGAGATGATCAGGTTAGACATTATGAGTAGGATCATGCATTTTGCTTGAATGTATTTTATTTAAGACATTGCATATGTACTTAGGTGGAAGGTATTCCCACTTGGGGTGAGTTCCGCTCCCGGGCGTAGCTCACCACTGTCGAGGATACTATTTTATAGGTACGGGAGCATGGCTCGAGGGGCGGCTCGATCACAGAGGCCAGAGAGTTTAGAAGAGAAGCCGGATTGCTAGGCTTTGGGTTATGAAATATTACATGTATTAGAGTGTTTTAATTTTAATATATATTTGTATAAGAATAAAATTTGAACTCTTGAACTATCATTTGATAGTTGGATATATATACATTATTACTAAATATTGGTTTATAGGCCCAGTAAGCGTTTAATCATAAACTATTATATTGGGTACCATTTGGGGACAAGGGTTTTGTCTGGAGTTTTGTATTTGGGTAGGCTCATTTCAAAGGAGACTATGATTTTACGTCAGAAAGAATCTTGGGTCACCAGTGTCACAGTATTCAATTTAGTTGATGGGTGATCAGCGGATTTGAGATTTTCAGGCATCACAAAATACTTTGATTGTATATTGAACATATGTATGTACATAGTATAGTCTTGTGAGGAATGTGTTAGGGTTCTTTGGTTTGCCATATTACGGATAAATATGGTTGTATATACAGGATTTGGAATATATCTATCATGGCCCAGTCATATTCTTTGAGTTTCTGTTTGCCCGATATTTTACGAATCAGTTGGAAAGAAAATTTTTTATCGGGGTTTAAGCAAGCACGACCGCTACGGGGATTTTAGTTGTTAGAGGTAAAGGCTGGGGATTTATTGTGGAGTGGCCTTGACACACGTAAGCTAGAGGGAGTGGGGGTGTCATGATCAATTATCGGGCGGTTTTATCTGATAACCTGGGTTGAGGACGCCTGACCATTATGATGAGTGCAAGAACACTCATGATATACGCGTCTTTCTTGGTTTTGGCGTTCTTTATGATTAAATATGTGTTTTTCAGTTTATTATAGGAAGTACTAATGCAAGTCGGTGATCTGCAGTGCAGATGATGTAGGCACCTTTGTGGAAACCTGTTATGGGTAATGGAGCAATCGGAAAGTGGGCACGCCCGTGTCGGCCGTTCCCAGTCCGACGTCTCACGTGGTGGCGTTCACGTCGCGGCGTTAGATCCAACAATGCGAAGTCAACAATCAGAAGCGTCGCGGCGTCTCGCGTAGCGGCGTATTGCGAGATCTGCACCTCATCACATTTAAAGCACAATGGATTCGAGTCAAAGTGTCAGGGCGTCTGAGCAAGGGCGCGAGTTCAGGCGGTGGCGACGGACTTGAAGAAGTGCATGATTTATCGCATTTCTCATTTTGTGGATATTAGAAAGATGTTTTGAGTTAAATATTTTCATTTTCTCATTCAGTATGTTCTAGATCTATATCTGAGGTTGTGTTGAACCCATCATATGTTGATGGATTAAAGTTTAAGTACTTTATATTATTAGTTGTTTATCAATTTATTTACCATAACTCTTAATATCTATGATTTCATTGTGGTGATGCTCGGCTAACGTGCGCAATCACCTTTGGAATCGAGATTCGAGATGAGGATTATCCAGGATGCAGGTAGACGATAACCAGTTGATTCGATGCAAATAGAGATATTAGATCCACGAAGGTGGCATTTAAGAGTTAAACGTTTAAGCGTTTGGAATATTGAGTTGGGATGAGATATACTCAACTCTATTCATGAATAGGCGGATATACCTCGAGAGAGGATATCTAAGTAAATGATCACCTGCTTGCCATTAGCTATAAATCTCCCAGATAATGTCTTCAAGAAATAATCCGTGGCGCATGAGGAGACATAACCACAGTCTTCAATACCGATAATTCATTAGAATCGATAAACCGTCAGTTCTTTTCTCAATTTCTTTCCTAAAATCGTCTATTCAAGATAATAATATATCAAATAACAAAACCTTTGCCAGGCTATTACCACCAATATAAGGATCGATATCAGCACCATTAATTTTGTTGTTTATATTATGATTCAAACGTATGTGTTTGCCATCACATAGAAGTAATTTTTACACATAGCGTTTTAAAGCTGTGGTTTTTAGGCGCCAGCTGCGGAGATGAGTTTAGATTGATATGAAGGGAATAAAGCAATTTGGATGTGCAAATTTTCTTTGCTTTTGACTTTACTTTACAAGTGATCTAGTAATTTGGTTTGTTGGTTGGGTGTGTTGCGGGTGTAGGTTTGGGTGAGTACATCGCGTGTAGGATCAGGATTAGTGACACTGTTGATCTGAGCGGAGAAAAGACTACTGCCACAGGATTATTTCAGAACATAGACGAATGGACTGAAACTAACGACCTGGAAAATAATGAAGAGCAAAATCTTAACATTAGGCAAGCAGAGCCACGGAGAAGTAGAAATGGGAATAACGGAAGAATCGGCACCAGGGCCGTTTGCTACAGCGGATGGTCCTTTCATGCTGCTAAGATGAGTTTGTTTTACCACCAGAAGCGACATTGGATGACTGTATCGAGACTGACCTCTATTCAAACCCAAACAACTTGAGATTAAGTCGATCAGTCTGGATACTTGAACATCTTGTTCATAGGACTACCATGAGAACCCGAGATATGCATTTGGCCAGGCTTCCTTGAAGTTTGCGTCGATCAAGTACATTCTGAAGTTCTTGAAGAAGCTCTCGAGTTGCGATTGTTTCCACTTTCACTTGTGATAGAGGCGAAATATTTGGCTAACCAGTCAGCCACGATTCCATTATTCTTTATGGAGCGATTTAGTCATGAAAATTTATTAAGTTCTTCCCACCTCGAAAATTGCTGACGCCAATGTCCCGAAAGTTATCTTTTGGACAACTAGAGGAGAACTGGCGGAGGCATCGAGACAATTTCACGAATTTTAGAAGTACGCATCACGGACTAACGGATGGATGCAAGTCATGCCTCTCTGATGAGTGAGCTCTTTAGAATAGTGATTGATGCACCTCGGGTGGAGGAGCAATAGAGAAACCACGGTTGAAGCTTACCGATTCTGGAAGATCTTGCACGACTCTGTCCATTGGCCTAGGAGAAGACTACGATGCGGTGGTGCAGCGCGGTCAATAGAATTATTAAACAATTTGGTTAATCATGTAGCGCAGTGACTGATTAACGACGAAAGACGCAGGCATATCTGGGGAACCGACCCGTAGAGTTATATGGTCTGCAGAGAGCGGCAATGTACGGAATGGTCGAAACCCTACATTAGAAGCGAAGCGGCGTCGTGTCAAGGTTCAATCGAATCAATCACGTGTGAGGCGGTATGAAGCGGTCTCAGAGAATCAAAATCGGGGCGAGGTGGCGTAATATGCTCGGAGCCCGGAAGCGATTCGAGAATGATGAAATTATGGGTGTTCTGCGGAGATAAGTAGATAATAGCCATCGAATGAACTAGTAGACCACCCTTTGAGAAAAGGTGGATTTAGAGCAAGCCCTTGCACGGATGTTAACTTCCCTGATCTGCTCTTGAATCAGGACCAGGCGAACATGCGACAAACGACCCCGAGTTGAACAATCAAGTGCAATTTGGGAAGTTTGGAGAGAGCCTGAATGGGCGAATGGCAAACTGCGGCCAGGAAAGGCAGCGGTTCCTTCTGCAAGGCAGCTCGGAGATGGCTTAGGGACAGAGACGAGTAAGACATGTCAAGCCGATTCTGGCTTTGAGAGAGTGGTAAAGACTTGGGATGAGGGAAATCCTCGGTTATAGAGGAAGTAGAGAACAGAAGAATCATCGACCGATGGAATGATGATAAAATAAGGAGCGAAGCAATGAGAAGCAATTGAGGAAGAGAACTCACGGAAGCAAAAGCGACTGCGTTCCTTACCCTAGCGTCTCGAAACATAAAGCTGGATAAGCGTTCCCTCACCAAATTCGCTGAGTGTGTTAGAAGTTGCATCAAATATCAGTTCGCGATGCCACAAACCGGTCTCTTCAGTTATATAAAATTGCCAAGAAAGACATCACCGTCCCGAGAAGAAATTCGTGATTTAAAGTTAACTTGGCCCGAGAATGCGGTGCATACTTGAAAGCTATGAAGCTTCGAGACCGGCGGTTTTGCTATCCACTTTTGGAGCCTTGAAATGCTATCTTTAGAGAGGGAGCCTATATGATTTGGGTGCCAGCATTAATCTTAGCACATATCCATTTTCAAACGTTTAGGATGCAGAGTGAGGCTGCAAACCTACGATCCCATTCGGCTTGTAGACGAATCTTTGAAAGCGTCGCAGAGGGATAATATAGAAGATATTTAATAAAAGATGGAAACAAGTTTATCTTTCCATGAGATTTCATTGTTTTGGATATGGAAGATAAAGAAATACAAATAATCTTGGGTAGATGAGTTTCTTGCAGAGTAAAGCGGGGCAATGAATTGATATTCGAGAGAGAAGCCCAGAGTGAAGTCTGAAGATGAAGTAAAATTCACAGCGTGTTTGCACCGACGGTGAGACACCGTGAGAAGTATTACTTGCTTCACTTGGTAGAAATAGTAGAGGCTATAGTGTCTGGCAGAGTGGTCTCCTTGACCCTTCGGAGACTGTGGCTGTGGAGAATGAGTCTGAGAGCACAGGCGAAGAGGCAGGAAGAATATATTAAATGGATGGACTCTTTCGGACGTAATGAAAGAAATCTTGTGAATCCACACAGGCGGGGGAAAGGCTAAAGCCTTTGAGTCCCATCGGTTGAGCAACCTTGTGGATGGAACAAAGCCTGCACCTAATAGCCATTTGGAAGTATGCATACCTTGAAATTAAAATCTCGCTCTGAGTGAAATTCCTCGACGTCTTTAAAGCCCTAGAGAAGAGAAGTGTGAGATCCCTTCGAGATCATAAACATGCCTGGATGAGTCTCTGTTTGATTTAAAGGGATCGCCCTTCTGTGCATGCATCGTATTTTACTAGAAGATGAGCCCATAAACCTTAAGTCAGAGCCTTGGAGGAGTTCGTCGAGCAATGAAGGAGTATGATCAGAAGTTTTAAATGTTTAAATCAGTTTTGTTTGAGACAGTGTGTATCAGTGACCAGTTCAGGGTGCATTGAAAGGAGGAGGAATAATTGTCACTTAGATTTGAAAATAATCTGCGCCTTCTCCGGGAAGGCAGATCACCGGGTGGAGGATTTGTAGTTATGAAAAATGATCAAAGCCACTCGAAAAGATCATTTCCCACATTCGCAGTTTCCTATGATCTGGTCTCTAGATCGAGGTGGCCCGAGTCCTTGAATACTATTGCTTTTTGGATGGATATTCAGTTACAACCAGTTGCCATAACCTGAGATCAAGAAGGCGGCATTCACTTGTATCATACTAGTACATTATTAAACGGATGCCCTTTAGTATGCAATGCTGCGAAGGTACTTTTAAGGCGATGTATGATGGCCACCTTCTGATATAGTTGAAAGAGACAATTGAGATCTTCATGACGTTTCGATGTCGGAAATTCATTTGACAAACATTTAGAAAACAGAGCTGTCTTGGCAGAAGATCTTGAAGACCAGCATAGTACTCAGATTGGAAAGTACCATTTTGAGTGCGAAAATTATTAATATGAGACGCCGGATTTCAGCAGGGATAGAGGTAGATAGGCGAAGATTGAAGGCGATTGAAGTTGCCTCACCTCATGATCAAAGGATTAGTTTTCTGTTGGATTCTATAGCGGTTCATGGATTTTCGCGGATTACAAAAAATTGTTATCAACTCATCCAGGATCCCATTTGGGTTTGATTCCACCAGTGGCGCATCATTCTGAGTGTTGAAGGATAAGTTGGTTTGGCTCTACTGTTGTAGCTCAGGATTGATTCCTTTCCATTTGAGCTCATGGCGCGGTGGCAGGTGGGCGATCTTTGGGCGACGAGAGAAAGGAATCTTTCGGAGATAATCTACTATGCTAGTAGAGACCACTGAATGATGCTCATTGGATTATCACCATGAAGAAAATTTGTTGTAGCGTATCTTTTACTTCGACAATTAGGCCATGTTGAGATTGCTTTAATAAGGTGGTATTTTACTGATCATTCTGCCATTAAATGCTTGATGACTAAGAAGATAAAAAACCGATTAATTCGGTGGCAGTCTATTCTTGCAACAAGAATTAAAATAGAGATTAATAATGAAAACCTTTATTCATTAGCGAAGATCATCTTTCAAGATTGGAAGGAGCTGAGGCGATGATATTCAGTGAGCTAATTTCGGATGAAACTCTTGCTCTTCAGAGACGAGAAGGCAGTTCCATGGTTCACAGTTATATGAATTATTTGGTAGCTAAAGTAATCCCTCGGAATTTAACTTCTCCAGTGAGAAAAATAGGTTTGCCCTTTTACTTGGAAACACTACGTGGAGGCCAATTCTTTCTGGACATACTTGTTGATGGGGTGTGGGAGATGTGTGCTAGAAGATGAAATGCACGGAGTATTCTAAACCATTTATCACTCTACCATGTAATTGGGCTTGAACAGTGGCGACGTAGTGCTTGATCGAGGTTTTCTTGCTCCCCTTGCTAAAGATGTGGTCGTTTCCACTTGGCAATAATTATCAGCAGATGGGGAACATTTCTAGAAAGGACGGAAGGCCACCCCATCCCATTTGGGTGAATTGTTTTGATTTATAGAATCGTTCTTCAGGACCATTTTCCCGCATCATTACCGTAGCTTATACATCTTGTTGGCGTTATTTATATCACAGTGGGTGGAAGCAATCCCTCTACTTGACAATGCCAATTAATGACAGGTTTCTATCAAGCCACATGTTCTCAAATTTTGGAACCTCGAGCATTGATCACGTGTTACCCATTTAATAAGGTAGGTGGCTTGAGGTTTTGCGAAAGTATGGTCGTCATCAGCATCTCTTGCATACACTTTGATCGAAGCGGTGTGGTATCCGTCAGAAATCAAGTCCATTCTCGAGAGAAGACGATTGAGCTCGGAAGGTTAGTCTAAAAGATTAGAAGATGCCCTCAAGTATTTTGTTTAAGGCTCTTTGGGTATGTCACGTTCAAGAATCGTTTACTAATTACAAAAACGCTATCGTACTGATTAGAATTGGAGCGTATAGAATATTGGGTACTCGGCTTGATTAAAGCATGGATAGTACATTGGTAGGTGAGAAGCCATTTGCTCCAACTCGATGAACTAGGCGAATTAAATGACTTATAAGCATCGCATTTATAAGGAAAGACTAAAGCTTTGGCACAGCAGACACATTACGAGGAAAGGAGTTCAGCGGAACGACAAGTTCTTTTGTTCAATTCCTGAAGCTCTTTCGGGAAATTGAAGTCTCGATGGTCAAGACCTTTCAGTAACAAAGGTCTTTCACACGGTGGGGCGAGTTGCATCACGAGAAAGGCACATTCCACGGTCACCACCCGGCTGATTGAAGCGTATTATGGGCGGTTTCTGGAACAAAACCGTCATTCCTTTGGCGACAGACGAGTATAATGGCGATCATATGAGTTAGGTCTGAGCACATTGAGATTCGAGTCGTCGAGCTAGCGACATTAAACATAGAACTTCTTGGAGCAGCCAAATTTCTTAAACTTTTCCTTTTCAATTTTTGTATTATTTTGGTAGTTGGTTTACTGGTTTTCTCCATAATCGGTGTCTCTTTTGGTTATTCTTTATCGGGACGACTCGTGACGCAGTATTGGGAAGATCAGGTTGCCATGCTGGCACATTACAAGTCAGTCCGCCCACAAGTGAGAAGAGTTTGGCCATGGGATCCTCGATGTGCATATTTTCGGAGGCCCTCTGCGTAGCGTCACGGCGTTGCAGTCGTAGCGTGCGCGTTTAAGCGTCGGCGTCCATGCAACTGCGGGCGATCGCGGCGTGGAGTTTCCAGCGTCGCGGCGTTGAGTTTTGAAATGTCTGCTGTCTGGCGATGGTTTTCCAGCGTCACGGCGTGAATTTTTATACTCACCCGGGCGTCGGCGGCGGCAGTCATCAGCGTCGCGGCGTGAATTTTTGGAGTCTGGAGCGTCGCGGCGTTGTGAATTCACTCTGCATAGCGTCGCGGCGTTTGCTCGAGCATTTGTCATGGCGTCGTTTAGTTCCGCTCTCTGCTGCGCGTCGCGGCGTTGCCCGGCTGTCGCGGCGTTGACTGACCCTCTCTGGATCCGCGTGGCGATGTTGCCGAGCGTGTTGCGGCGTTGCCTGTTCCGTGCCAAAAATAGACATTTGCTTTTCCGTTGCCCACATCCACCTGCTAAACCTAGCACCCATCCACCTTCCGTCCTTACCGGAACTCCCTCTCTGTGGTGGAGGCTCCTACATTCTTCGACCTTCATCACGCCTCATAGTCACCCTCGCTGCCCCAGTTAGTCTTTGGTTCCTTATCAAGTGGCATTCCCCACACATGTGCTGGATTCTAGCACTAGTGACAGTATCTAGGGGCTACCATTGCATTCCACGAGTTGGTCTAGGGGTCATATGGAGTTCTAAAGTTTAGGGTATTATTAGGTCACATTTTAGGGTTTGAGTCCTGTTTTAGAGATTGGATTCGTACATAGTGGTTTGGTTTTCTTTGGTGCACGCTAGATTGTTAGTTTTTGGTCTAGGTCTGGGTGACCAGTTGGGTGCCACCACCACGTGATTAAGCCACTGATATGTCCGTTAAAGGCGAAATTTGCTGCAATGAATTTGGTCCAGTGGGAAGGCCGACCCCGCTCTGCGATGTCACGCGAGTTCGTGGATGATGAGAATCTTGCCGTCGGTTCGGCACCATCTGCAAGAACTGATCGTTCATAAAGGAGAAAGATTTCACCACCCACAGGTGACTTTCCATAAGACCATGCGGGCGTAGAGGATGGCGGGCCTTGTACGAACCCACCTCGTCGGCGATGAGTGTAGATCTCGCGAGTTCTCGCGATCTCGCCTCCGTCCTGTGAAGAGTCGGGTGCAAGCGTATTGATGACCGGTGTAGGTCGATCAATAGATTATTCTGATCTAGAAACTATCTGTGGGCGTTAAATTGGCTCCCGCATTCTCGACTACCAGAAGTTATCGAGTATTGAGACTAATGGGGAGTAGTGGAAGAATCAATAGTAGGGGCCGTGCGATCCGTGAGACGAGCATTTAGCCTTCATACCTAAAATGCGGCATCGCTTCGCTCAATCGCGTCTTATTCCGATGGCGGGCGTGTGTGAGTAATGACAGCGTGCCTGCTTCGGCCTACGCCCGCCATCTGAGGATATACCTTTTTGATGTTGGGCAGGTTATAGGGTCACCATCCTCCATGCTTGGGCAATGAATTTAGGGCACCGCTTCCTTATCAGCATGCGAAGCGGCTAAAGTACCCTCGGCGACAATGAAGACCTAGCTCCGCCCATAAAGCCATATTATTTAGCCGAAAGACACACGGAGTATCCGCTGACTGAAGTCTATGATTCGGCCATAGGCCCTCGGTGAGAATGGCTGACTCTCGGAGGCTCGGTAGGCAAGATCCTGGGCGATCCAGGGAGACATTGGCGATCCTCGTCAGCACCTCCGCGCCCATCCGGTACAACCTCGGGCGGCTCCCCTCCCGATCCTCGCACCGTCAAAGGGACCGGTGCTCTCCCTCAGGTGCCCGATGCCTTACGGGGCCGAGACCCCGGGAGCCGCCAAGGTCCCTCAAATCACCACCGGGATAGACTCCTCACATGCTGTGCTCTCATCTGTCTTGCCAATCAGGCCACCATTCTTTCAGCAGTAAGCGGGCGCCTGAGGCGAGATCATACAATCTGAACTCACGGCTACTCACCACCACCAGCGGTGATCACCGGGAGTCCCCTTCACCTCTACTTTTGTTTTTTATTACTGTAGTGGGGACCTTTGGGTATTTTTGTTTGGGGGAGATGTAAATTGAAAGCCTATATTACTAAAATTGTGGGTGGTGATCGGGTTTATGATAGATCATTTCAATTGTTTTATTTTTAGTATTTATTAGTGTTTTGTTTTGATTCGACATATTAGTTGTGTTTAGACAGTTTGATTTACTTCTTTAATTTAATTTAGATGAGTCATGTATTATTTTTGTTTGAAAGTAGTATATTACAAGTCCATTCTCTTATGTAGTAGTTGCATATGATGGTGTGAATGTGTGCCCATATTAAATCGAGGATCTTTTGGATTGAATTCTGCCTGACATGGAAGATCGGATGCATACAATGTTTGGTGCTCGTGATAGGTTGATGGTGGAAGGAGTTTAGTGAACTAATCCGGACAGTGAGGCTGTTTCTGATGATCTGTCTCACACTCTTGGCCTTGAGTGATCTTTTGTATAGGTCTGAGATCAACTACTAAAGTTCGATCGGCCTTGGAGATTCTAACCCATCTAAGTGATGGGACACCTATCAAAGAGGATTGCCATTGGGCTGACTAGAAAAAAAAAAAAAACAATGAAAAAAGTCAAAAGAGTCTTGTGAATTAGAATAAGTGGATCATCAATGGAATCCAGGCACAGTCAGGACCTCAAAGCTATTCTTTCAGGCCAGTGGTGGGAGTCATTGACTTCAGCACTTCATGGGACAGGAAGATGGATTTTCCTGACTAGGGCCTTTGAGTTTGGTTGAGTGTTGAGTTAGAAGTTTGAGAGAGGAATTTGTGCTGGTATATGTATGATGAGTTGAGATCATAATGGATCCTCTTCAGGAGCACTCATCCTAAAACTTGCACTGGGTCTTCTTCATTCTTTTAAATTAACCACGATTTTAGAGTATTTGACATGAATAAAAGAAGAATTAAGTTCTTATCCTTTCCTAATAATAGTTAAAGCCTTTTGAAATAGGTGATTTGAGCTTAGGATTTGGGGAAGTGCCAGACCTAGGCATACAACGGAGTAAATTCATTACTCCTTTACATGGGGTCATTGGGAAAAGGTTATTGAATACCGCGATTTGGGCGCTAGCGTCCTTCCACTATTTCATTGGGTTCAAGAGTCGAACATCTGTATGCATCTTGTGAACTTGAGCGAAGCGGCGGCCAGTGTAGGCGTCGGTCAAATTGATCCTATTTCTCGGCAGTAGCACAGCAGCATGCAGCGATGTTAGTTTGATGTAATAAAATTGTGTATCTGCTTCCCCGATCCGGCTGTGCTTGCCCGGGCAAGCCAGAAGATTGCAGACCCAAGTGTGAAGCGATGCCGCGACACTCATAGTACAGCGTCTTTCTTAAGTTTTAGCGTTATTTTTTGCGATTTAAATACGCATTTTCGGGTTTGGCGCTCTGCGTGCCGACCCCAAATCCGGTGAATACGGTGCGAGATGATGTGCCAAAAAAACTACTGGGCTCTGATTGTTGGAGTAATGGGGAGACGTGTTGGAAAGTGGTGCCGCCCGCGTCGCGCGGCGTCTCCACGTCGTGATGTTCCAACGTCGTGACGTTGGGTCAACAATACAAAAGTCAACAATCTGAAAGGAACGTCACCGGCGAAGGCGTCTGGCGTCTCGGCGTGCGGCGTTACAGCGCCGCGATGTAAAACGCACGGGATGCGCACCTCATCATTTCGCAAAGCGCAGTAGTTAGCGATTGGTATCGGGAGCGTGCGAACAAGAACCGCAGGTTTGAGCGTTAGTGACCGCAGACGAAGAAGTGACCGTAATTTATGCTGACCTCATTTTATGGATATTAGAAAGATGTTTTGAGATTAAATATTTTTCATTTTCTCATTCGATTATGTTCTAGATCTACATATCACAGAGTTGTATTGAACCTGTCATATGTTGATGGATTAAAGTTGGTACTTGTATTATCAGTTGTTTTATCAATTTATTTGCATCTGCTCTTATATCTATAGTTCATTATATAGTAGTGATGTCTGGCCAACATTGGCATAATCCTGCGGAGATCAAGATTTGAGAGATGAGGTTATCAGGGGATCTGGAGTAGACGACCTTGATTGATTCGGTAAAATGAGATATTAGATCCACAGAAGGTGGCATTTAGGGATTAGAACATTTAAGCATTTCAGAATATGAGTTGGGATAGAGAGATATACTCAACTCTATTCATGAGATAAACGGATATATCTCGAGAGAGGATATCTAAGTATTAAGATCACCTACGCCATCAAATGACTTATAAATATATTGAATAATAATATCTTTAGAAAGAAATAATCCATTAGGCGTGAGGGGAGACATAACCTGATCTTGATACCAGTAATTCATTAGAATCAATGGCTTAGTCGAATTTCACATACTCGTGTTTCTTTCTAAAATCGTATTGGATATTATCTAAGAAGCAAAACCTTTGTAGTCGACACACTGTCACGTGGATCGATATCAACATTACCATTGGTACATTATATTGAATTAGAAATGACTATGCACTTACGCACATGGCGTAGAATTTACCACGTTTCGGCTTTGTCACCATGCAAGATAGTATTAGAGGCATAGATTAGTATAACCTAAGGCGAGGAAATGATGGAAGCATAAGTTGGTAATAGAAGGCGAGTCTTAGGAAAATCGTATTTATGTCACAATTCCCCATTGTTAGCAATGTATACATTAATTCAAATTCAAGTACATACATGTGAGTGATTCAAAGTATTAAACAATTGATTTTTTGGAAATTAGCTGTCGAAGAGGGCCGTAGAGTCTGTCTGGGAGAGTCATTCCGAGTAGTTCCAGGCGTCACCTTGTAGTACTTGTAGAGATGGCACGTAGTTAGTTCCCTGCCTCTATGAATCGGAGTCTCCCGGCGTGGTCGAAATTTTGGACCATCACAGGCCACTAGGGGAGCTCCCAGTGAGATTGTTTCACAGCGAGCAAGTGGCCTGGTGCTCGAGATAGTAGCTATGGCGACTCATCAATTTGTAGCCTCGTACCTCGAGTTCCTCGAATACAAAATTGGCTGTGATAAAAGCATACAAGAATGATGATATTAACAAGATTGGGCACAAAAGTAGGCCTAAATAAAAGTTGAACAAAATAAACATATTAGAGGCGGAAACCTTGTGACCAATTTAAATAAAATAAATAAATACAAATAGAATAAAATCATAGTAGAACAAAATCACAAACAAGAGGAAAGTACGATAAACCATGCCCACAGAAGGTGAGAAATCGTGACTGGAGGACAACTATATAAAAAAATTACAAGAAACATTAGAAAAGTAAACTTAAGTAGACATGAAATGCCTGAATGAAGCAACATAAAATCTCACAAATGTGTAGCTTTTATCATACACAAGCAAACACATACATAACCAATGTCTTTATGATTCTGAGTTATCATGTTGCTTGATAGGATATAAGAAAATAATATTTTTCTTAGGGAATAAATGTATAAAATACAATGCATGTCCCTATATTTAAATACAAAGGGAGGCTCAACAATATCAAATGAAAAGGAAAAAAAATATATAGGAAAGGAAATAGTCAAACAAAGGAAATTGTCAAATTTTGGTACTCAACACTCTCTCTCAAGCTAGAGAATATAGGTCATATGCACCAATCTTGTTGCAAATGTACTGAATCCTTGGACCTCAGAGAGACTTAGTGAAAATGTCTCCTAGTTGGTCACTCGACATACATCCTGAGGCAATCTTCTCTCGAATGAAGTGACAATCCACTTCAATATGTTTGGTTCTCTTATGAAAGATTGGGTTAGAGACAATGTCAAGGAGACTGCTGGGCTATCACTAGCTTCAATTGGTTCATCCTTTCAAATCTTAGCTCCTAAAGGAGTTATTTGAGCCATATAAGTTCAATAGTTACTTAAAACCACTTGGCTCAATGCCAGCTTCAACGCCTGAACCTATTTCATAATGTTTTAACTGCTCTTAGATATTAGATCCTTTGATATAATAGAGGATCTGAATCACGACATCAGGTGACTCACCGATGGTGGAAGGAGGCGATAACTACACTCCTGAAAGGAAATGTGGTTGAGTGATGGCGAATCAGTTGTCCGCATGAAGTAATTTGATATCTCGGATCTTGTAGAGGCATCCCTGCAGTCTCGTACAAGCTTGACATTCGGATCCATAGAAGTGTCTGCATGTTTACAGTTTAGCATATCAATTTCCCCTAATATATTTAGGACATGCTTCCTCTAAAACATAACCACATGGATTTAGGCGGTATCCTCAATCCCAATAAGTCATGGTTCCCGATCTTTATGAAAGGAATTTGAAGAGGTGCTATTTAAGTTTAAGACCATCGATTCTCTTTGCATTATAACAATGTCGTCCACAAACAATCAGATAGATGCACTCCTTGGATGTATATAATGAAGTAGAAATAAAGTGGATCGATATGCTCGAGGTTATGCTAGGCTCCCTATACCCGCAGAGGCTAAGCGGCCAAACCAGGCCTTAGGGAGTTTGCTTTTGGAGTATGGATTAGCGTGGCACATGCCGACTGGATTCTCAGCCAGGCAAAAACAAAACCAATTAGTTGCTCCATATATACCTCCTCTGAGGTCACCATGTAAATGCATTCTTGATGTCAAGAAATAGGAGCCAAGATCTCATAGCAACCATAGAGAAGTGAAGACGAATAAGAGGCATCTTGGCAACAGGAGAAAATGTGTCATAGTAGTTGGAGTCATATTTCTAAGTATACCCCTTAGCAACTAATTGAGCCTTAACACATTCCACCCGCCCATCTAGGCCAGAATCCCAGATTGTATAAACTCAGGCGACGACCAAGAGACTTGTGACAAGTAAGGAAGCTAGGTCAGTATGCGTTAGAATGGAAGGCGGCCATTTCTTCAACATTGCTTGTTTCTAAGCTTGGATAAGAAGGAAGCATCTTGCATAATTGAGAGTAAACGAAACGAGTGGAAATAAAGCGAGACATAGTGAAGATAATTCGAAACTATTAATAGGATGAGGTTCTGAGGCGAGTAACAAATAGTTATGGGGAAATGATTGGAGCGACTGACGGGCATCATAGGAAGGTGCCATAGGAGATGAGTCAGCGGAATAAGTGTTAATCTGTCAGGCGTCAGAATAAGCACGCAATGGTCGAGATGTGTGCAAAGGTATAGAAGAATTCTCAAAAAAGTGACATTAGCGAAACAAAACGTGATGTGTATTAGGAAAAACCCAGCTGATAACCTCATTGAAGTCGAAATAGGAAGAGACGCCCGTGGCTTTGGTTGAGGCTTGTCTTGCCCGGGAGTAGAATATGGATAAAGGCAGCGAAGACCGAGGGGTTAGGTAGAAGGAGATTGATTATAGAAAAGATGGAATAGAGGGTTACAGTCATGTGATGGATGATGGCATACGATTGATCAAATAACAAATGGCTAAGGTACGCCCCCCAAAAAACGTTGAGGAACATTATGATGGAGTAGGATAATATGAGCGGTTTCAACTAAATGACGGTTCTTACACTCAACCACTCCATTATGTTGAGGAGTGTAAGCATAAGAGAATTGATAAAGAATCCCATGTGAGAATGAAAGAAGAAAATGAAATACAGAAAGATATTCCTTTAAGTTATCACTTTGTGGATATGAATTGAAGGATTAAATTGAGTTAGAACTTTGTATATGGGCTTGGAAAATAAAGAATAAGCTAGAATTGATTTTAATTAAAGTAGCTAAGTCTGGCAAGAATAATCATCATAAAAGTAACAAAGTACCAAAACTTCTAATTAGACTTAAATGGGGAAGGATCGAACATTAGTGGACAAGCTCAAAAGGAGACTTTGTTCGTTGATGCAGGTGTTTTTGGGAATGGGAGGCTGATATGTTTCGAGCTGACGCAAGCTCATACTCAATTGAGGACAAACTAGAAAAATGAGGAACCATTTCCTGAAACTTGGAAATATTCGGATGATCAGGCGGTGAATAAGGAGAGGAGTTTCCATGGAAATACAAGCAGTGGAAGATGAAGGTAAGCTGAGATGAAAGAGGCCTGAGACTCATCCCTGTACCCGATCTTGTTCACAGCCTCTAATCACGCAGTAATTTTGATTATTAGATTAGATAATCGAAGCAATTAATGTCAAAAGATTAAAATTAGATTAAAAGGACAATCGAACATAAAGGATAAGTAGAGGTAAGAAGGAAGAGGAGCATCTTAGAGCAAGTTCAACTAACATAGTTTAGGATCCATTAGCTAAAACAAACTTCATGGATAAAGGAGTACTAAATGTAAAAATGGAACAAAGCGTCATATTATCGAAAATATGATCAAGGCTCCCGAATTAAGAATCTAGAGTCTAGATTAGATATAGAATGCAAGCATAATATTCTTTAAGTTCGAGCAACAGATAAAATGGATGCAGATTTGGCTACCTGAGTGAGGTGGATGTACTTCTTATACTCGTTTGGAGCATAAGAATAACTCCGAGTGTGGATGAGCTCCTTTGGGATAGAGTTGAGAAATTAGCGAATCAAACAAAGACGATACTTCCCGAAAGGAACTGAAACGCTTCACAAAAAGTTGGATGTGTTGTAAGTGTTCTTGGAAGCCACAAAAGTAGGAAGATTCAAGCAATAGAAAAGCCCTAGAACCCGGTGTGAAGGAAAAATGGGAAAAAAATGGCATTTTTGGCACGGAGGAGAAGCAAGGTGATGGGAGGCGGATCAGTGGCCAAACAAGGATTCTTGAGTTGAACTTCGATACGAAAGTTACACGCATTGGCGCATGGGGAATCTGACCTTGCCGCGAAATGATGTGCATGGTATGCGTTGTTGGGTGCCGATGCTAGAGTTGCTGTTGGAATATAGATCAGTCTCAGCAATCGAATGGGTAAGTAGCTAACGAGGATTGAGACGATCCTTCGAAAATTTTCCACCAGCTGCAGCGAGTGTTAAACTGCTTTGTGGAGCTCAGGTGCTGAATGAAGGTATTAGGTGGCCGAAAAGACACTGACCATTAGATGGTAGAAATTGAGAGTGAAGACATGAAGCCAAAACCCTACTTTAGACATTCCATAAAAACTCTAATGCATGAAATGATAGAAGAAAGAAAAGAAGAATACTTTTCTTATTGAATGAGTGTAAAATACAATATGAGTCTACCTATTTATATACAAAGTAGAGCACAAAAGAAACAATCTAAAGGAATACAAAAAAGAAAGAAAAATAATACTCTGAGTAAGGAAATAGTAAACGAAGGAAATAGATCAAAATCAGGCCCATTTCGACATGTAGCCACCATCTGATGTTCTAATTTATCATAGTAACACCTTACGCCTTAATGAGGCTCTGCAGTGACCTCAAGGCTTAACCTCACCTTATGAAAAGAAAAAATTATAGCTTTGAGACCCCACAAACTGCATATCATAGGGTTTGATCATTTTTGCATTTTGAGGGTAAGATGTCTTCTATATGAATAAGGCGTTACTTAGAAGTGGTATTTGTTGCCTAATGAGAGGACTCATGGAAGGGTGATTAGCAGCATATTTGGGAGTAGTTAAGGGGTGATATATGGGGATCGGGGGAGGCAGAGGGCTTTAGGAATGGTGGAAAACCCTAAGGAACAAGACGCACCCCTAAGGCTGACTTTAGTGAAATAGGTGCACCATAATATTTTACATATATAGTTTTAGAGTAACTGATCAGATTAAACAATCATTTATTTGTCATAGCACAAATAGTATAAAATATTATATAAAATTTAGGGTTTAGGGTTTAGGATTTAGAACATGAAATAAAGAAAGCAAATAAAATGAGTTTGAATAAATGTATAGAAAATTGAGTTTATAACTTCAAACCTATTTTATTTTCCTCAAACTTTTCCTTACCATTTTCCTCTATATTTTCTTTCTTATTACTCTCTCAGAGTTCCAAACATAGCCTAAATGTTTACAGAATAAGAGGTCTTAAATGGAAAGATTGAAATCATGTCCAATTTAAAACAAAAGTGAAAAGAGATAGTAAAGACAAAACAAAAATAAAAAAGAAAAGAAAAAACAATACATTTTAAGTATCATAATTGAATTTCATAGAATTATAATTAATATTTTTGATAGGGATCAAATTTTAGTATGATACTAATCTTTAACATGCTTGAACAAAAGGTTGTAACCAACAAAGTACAACAAGTAATAATTGATAGCTTTTCATAATACATATAATTATTATTACAAAAGCATATGTATCTAAAATAATTTTAAAACATATGGCACATTAATGCATTGAAATCTCTAATATTATGAAACTGGAAAATTAAATTTTAAGAAAAATGGTAAAATGATAACAATTTCGGTCAAAACCCGAAATTTTTCTAGATCTCGGAGGATGAAGCGGACTTCAGATTTGGAAGAATGATCACAGTGTAATCTAATTCTTTATGTAGAATTTCATAGTCGAGGCAGTGAATTTCCACGTTTTGAGGCATTAGACTAACGATAAATGACTTAATGAGAGACATGTGATGTGTGAGAATCGCGACTCGTATACCCTTATGACACATGTTACGCGTTAGTGATAATGGAATGAATGAGCCTAGATTAAATATGCATGTGTCAAAAATCAAAACTTGAACCTGAATAAATTTTGAAAGTTTAAATGAATAAAATAAGAAGAATAAGCTTTCTTCTTCTGTTTGGAAGCACAAAACGTGCAGTAAATGGGGTTCAGATTTAGAGAGAGAGAGTGTGACTTATCTCTGAATTCCGTCGTTGTTGAAGTCGGTTTAAAGCCAGACGAAGCAAGTTACCTTTCGGCAAGGGGGCTCTGTGAGGCACCGATTTTGTAAGGTTAAACGAAGCTCGAGAGGTAGGGATATTTTCTCTTGGTTTATTCTTTGACTCGAAACCTGAAGCATTTGGATAGAGTTTATTGAGGCTTGGAAGGCGTGTTTTGATCTCAAAACCTTTGAATCGTGTAGAAGAAATCCTTATGCGTGTGGCAGTAGACGATTCTTGCAGGCAGGGGTTTCAGCACATTCACGTTTTATTAATGTGATTTTTATGTATTGTTGATTGAGAATGGATTGCTGGATTGAGCGATAGCCCATGTAGGCTAATCTTGGTGTTTTTAATTGTGAATTGAATAACATGAGCTATGTGAATTAATTTAATATTAATATTGCATGAGAGGAAATAATAGCATAAGATATTTTTGGAAATGGCATAATGCATTCTATATCTATAAGGGCACCCTAGATGGTAGGTGTGAGTCGTGACATGAAGGAAAATAAAAGAAAAATGAAATGATTGTGAAAGAGGCTTCAAGGAAGTTTTTCGAAGGAATTGCCAGCGAGAGTGGTCACGGTTCATCTGGAGCGAGACCCATGGTTGTCTGAATAATTATCGATGGTCGCGCCGGAGGTAGTCAATATATTTATCGAGCTTCGGTAGGCGTGTTTCAAGAACAAAACTTTGTTTTATTTGTATTTCTCGCATTTAGCTTGGCATGTGTGAAGTGGTGAGGACTCGAGACATAGGATTAGGCATGTAGACATTCAAGTAGGATCATGTATTTTCTTGAGTGTGATTATTTTATATGACATGCACAGCAGATGGGAAGTAACCCATGTAGGAAGTGTCGCTCTTGGGCGTTGCTCCTGTCGAGGGATCCTTCTTTAGTGCGGGGAAGTGTCACGGGGAGGGACGGCAGCTCAACTAGGGCCCCAGTTTTAGAAAAGCCGAATTGTGGCTTTGGTATTCATTTTATTATAACATATATTAAAACTTTAAATTTTGATATATGTTTTGGTTAAATGTTAACTAATAACTCTTGAACTATGAATATAGTTAATTGTATTCTTGAGTGGTATTTGATTATGGAGGCCCAGTAGCGTTTTTGCTCATGTCTGAGTCTCATGATATGGAGACCACAGAGATGTCGTAGGTTGTGAATTGGTCGAGACACTGCGGGATTTGGGGCGATATCACGACTTGAGTATCGAGGCTAAGGTAAGCGATTACGCCCGAGGGCTCGGTGGTCTATAGGGTTTAGGTATCGTGATTACCTAGGCGATCACGGGACGGGGATTAGAACACTTGCTTATGCATTGTTTATCATTTTTTATGTGATTAGGCGTATAACATGGATTATTATGTATGTTGTATGATTTGTGTGCTTGATGAATCTTTATGGGGAAAAAAATGTATTGAAGGAGGTTTTTCTAGGGGTTTTTCACAGTGTATAAAACTGGAAAATAAACCAAATAAATAAATTTTAATGAATTTGTTTGGTTCTATTGAAGACATGAATATATATATATATATATATATGCTCTATATATATAATTTTAGTCTTCTAGTAGGGGGACAAAATGAAAAAAAAAAAAAAAAGCGGGAGATTTGGATGGGCTCGCCGGATTTGCCATCTTCCGGAATCACGATCTGGGGGGTGTATCATGACGGGGCTGGGGAGATTTGGCCTAGGGGCGGCCCGGGGCCCACGATCACGGCTGGGACTCGGCCACGGCACGGCCCAGGCTGTGCGCCAGTCACGGCCCGGCTGCGAGGGGCGAGCGGCGTGCGCGATACAAAAGGGTGCCCCGGTGCATATAGAATGCATTATGCCATTATGGCGTGATTAGGGTTAATGTGTGATGTCTTCAAAGGGTGTATCGTGACAGGGTGACCAGGCTCTTGGGGTGTATTGCGAGGCGAGTGTGACCGCAGTCGCGCGGCAACGCTCACGTCTGGCCGGCGTCGCCATGATAAAATCGTAAGCGAGGCCGCGACCGCGGCGCGCGGCGGGGCTAGAATTCGCGATACAATTTTTATGTCGTGGCCAGGGGAACTCTGGTAGCGGGACCTGGCGCCACGCCGATGCCTGTGCGTATTTGCGACCGCGACACATGCGCTGCGTGACCGCGGCCGGTGCGCTGCGACCTGATCGATGCACGATTGCCACCGCGACGGTCTGCATGTCTGAACGAGGCCACGTCTGGCGGAAGACCCGCGACAACCCGGAAGCGGCTCGGTACCCGACATGTGTAGGCACGGCTGATAGCGATGTCTTGAGTTACAGGCCCAACGAGGTGGGAGCCTTGTACTCGACCCAGAAGTTTTGACTCGTCTGTTTGATACAGATCCTTTGTTGGGATCTTGTTCGCAAAAACCTTTATTCATGAGCCTTTGTTGCCATGAGGTTTCAAAATAAAATAAAATAAAATAAAATAGAATTTTATAAAATAAAATAATTTTCTTTTTGTAAATATGATTTAATATATGAACTTATTGTCTTGCATTACCTATGAATGCATGGACAACATTTATGAAATTTTTTACCATTATGTGAATGAGTGTTCATCTCGAGGGTTATTATTTACACCTTCGAGGATCACTGCGAGTGAATGAACTTGCCATTTGACATGTAGCAAGATGGCTAGTCGAGAGCAGCGTGGGGTTGTCGAGGTGCTAGCCCAGGCACGCTCTGAAGAAAATGATTAATGTAACATAGTTTTTGTCGCAAAGTTTAATATTGTTTCAAAAAAAATTTGGCCTTGAATCTGGAAATTCGGGTTTATTTGCGTCAACATGAGAAACACTAGTGAATGTCGGGTGACTGGGCACATCTCTCATGAAATCGAAGCGAGTCTCCACTTTGGGCAGGGGCTCTACCGCAGTACATAGCTGTCCCTGACATCGATGATACATATGGTCGAATGGGAATGATAGCCCAATGCCATAGACACATCATCACTCGACCCAATATAGCCAACTATATCAATAAGGTTTAAAGGATTAGGAAAATACTCTTATACAAACATATATTAAAATTCTAGAATTATCCCATATCATACATATGTCTGAAAGCCACGGCTTGAGCTTCCTTCTAAATCGGTCTCTAAAAGCGTCTTTTCGAGCGCCCTTGTATGCACAGAAAAAATGTTCCCTCGCTGGGATGAGCTATATTGATGATGGAATCACCCTAAATGGTTACTCCCTAAGTGCAATACAATGCTCCAGTATGAAACACATACATTTCAAATGTCGTGATCCTACTTGAATGTCTGCATATTCAACTCATACCACAGTCCTCATCGACTCCTCACCTGCCTAAATACATTAGCGAGCATTTTCAGCAAAGATGTTTGTTTTTATTTATGGACAACCCTCGGGTATAAGTAGTGGGTAGGCTCAGGTGTTATATTTAGTAGGACTACCCTCTAGTGTATCAATTGGGCGCTTGTGATTGATATTTATATGGACTACCCTCGGATAGTGTGTGTTTGATCAACCCTCAGCCATTCTCGAGAGATGCGCTCAGCCCACTCCTCCTGTTGTTACTTAGGATGCCCCGGTCATAAGTATATGGGATACTGAATCTCTCAGTTCAGTAGTTATACTTATTTACATGTAAATAATATATGTAATAGTAATATGTTCATAATTAAATGCACAAACATATCAATATAATTTCACAATTCATTATGCAAAAAATTGGCTCACTTGGGCTAATTATCAAACCACGAAACAATTCAAATGAATTACCTCGACTAAACACATTATTTCACAAAAATATTTTACTGAACACTATTCCACATGAACAGTAGAGCCACGCCAGGTTCTTGTTCGACAAATCACGATCATGAGTTCCTTTGTAGACACAGTTCTGACCATTTCGGGCGCCATACGAACTTCAACTGATTTATAACATAATTGCATTAGCCATTTTGGCGAGTCAGTGAGTAGTCACGGTTGTAAATTTGGAGTTCCATAAATTGAACAATTGGATCGGTTTTGGGTAGATCAAGCGATCGTTTAGGCCTGATCCAAGCTAGAAACATTATAAAACGCCCAAATAAATTCAAACCAGTAGGATAAATCCCTGCCTCCGCAGGTTTGTGAAACTCCGATAAGCAGTACCCTCTTGGCGTTGCCCCCCACACACACCCCCTCGCGATACGTGACTTTGTTTGAGCGCATCAGCTACCACGTTTGCCTTGCAGGGTGGTAATGCAAGTGAAGTCATAATCCTCCGGGGCTCCCATCCGCTCTGCGTTGCCTCATATTGAGTCCATTAAAATGAAAATATACTTGGAACTTTATGGTATGAGTCGCTCGAACTCCTCGCCATATAAGTAGTAGGCCTTCGAATCTTGAGCGAAGACTCCGTAGCCAACTCCTGTGTACGTGTAGAGTAGTGCATCATGATTCTTCAGGCGCGGAATCATGGCTACTACCCTCATTTGCATCAAAACGCCCAGTCAGGCCCTCGGGGAGCACATCACAATACACTTTATGTGCCTGTCCCCTGTCAGGGACTAACAGATAGGAGGCGAAGTAAGTCTCCTCTTCAACTCTTGGAATGCCTTCTCGTATCGGTCATCCCGATCAAACTTGACCATCATAAGATTCAGCCTCGTCATAGGTCTTTGCTGTCGGGGAGAAAGCCTCAGCTGATTCTGTAGTGCCCGGCCAATCCCAGAGCTCGTATCTGAGGCGACCCGGCCTCTCGAGCTCATCACGGCCTTAACCTTCTGGTCCCGGCACCCGTGATCTTGACACCACGTGTCCCGAAATCTCACCTCGATGAAAGCCACAAAACTACTTTTTCACTACGACTTGAAATCTGATTGATGGTCTCTTAA
The DNA here is from genome assembly GCA_016808115.1 of Tetrastigma voinierianum. Classification (NCBI taxonomy): domain Eukaryota; kingdom Viridiplantae; phylum Streptophyta; class Magnoliopsida; order Vitales; family Vitaceae; genus Tetrastigma; species Tetrastigma voinierianum. The sequence goes on along the minus strand of JAEQBH010007261.1, from coordinate 135,381 downwards.
CAACGCTTCCATAAAGCGATCCTCAAGTGATATTCTCCTTGCCGATGTTGGATCGATCGAAATGTCGCCACGAATCTTCGACAGAGCCCAATCTAGATAGGGTTGGAATACCTATGCATGAGATCCGCTGAATACCCGCTGGCGCGTGCGTCAATCCGAGAAGGCATCACGTAAACTCAAGTGCCCATAACTGTCCTAGCGCTATCGCGGGGATATCCTTCTCCCTAACCTCGGTTAGTGGTAACCCGATAAAATCATCTTTGGAGTGACTGGCGCTCCTCTTGATGACAAATCATCAAATCCTGTAAATTAGGTATGATTCAATGTAGCCCTATTCAGATTTTATCTGTAGTCAATGTACGGTTGAAGGGTCTTATCCTTCTTCTTCGCAAATGGAAACTGGGGCGCCCGTGGCTGGTGAAGTGTTGGTCTAATGAACCCCTTGTCCAGTAGCTCCTGTAGCTGGACTCTAAGTTCCTGTAACTCAACTGGTGCCCATCCACATCACAGGAGTCACTTGGAATTCTGGGTGAAGTAGAGTGTAACTCCGATCACAGAATCTACTACCCTACGTGGAGCATTCCGGAGTAACTCATATGGAAACATCCACATATTCACACGTGTCTAAAGGTAGATCCAGTCACAGTCTCTCCTCGTCCTCTAGAGTAGGCTCATGAAGCCAACTTGCTAAGCTATTCTGACACTGGACTCAAATGCAAATTGTCTCAGGGCCAAAATATCATGCTTGTCCCCACTGAAATACCATGCAGTACACTGAGTCTCATGTAAACGATAGCCACTCCTGCGCCTCTGATCGATGCGACCACTACTGTCAAAGTTTGTCGACTGATCCATCCACCGGGATGACCTTCTGAGACTCTAACGTGTCCACGATCTCGGGTCCTTGTGAGTTGGGTCCAGGATCAGGCTCTGATGCGACTATCAGCACTTATTCTCGCCCTAATCCCTGGGGAGGAACTCACATCTAAGGCTCCTCTGTGGTCTCGGCCACCACAAGCTGACTCTAACACAGGCGATCACGTGATATGATGAATCACGAAGAAGCACTAGAATCCGAACCAACACTCTGCCCGTAGGCGGGGATAGCAAAAGCGTGCTATATAACCTGCGATCTGCGGCTCGGCTGCGGTGTGATGGGCGTGGGCACGCCCTGGACCTGATGTCTGCTCTGTGTGGGCCTCGTCCTCCTCTACCTCTACCTATCTTTGGCCTCTCGGGCTGCTTTTTGTGAAATGTGGGTGCAGGGTGTAGCTCCCACAAGGCGAGACTAGCTCCTCTGGCTGTGCAGTCTTTGGCAGGAGGAGCAATCACTGTATCTCTCCTGTCTGCTCTTGGCGGGGCCCGCGGCATGTCCGCAGCCCTGCAGGATCCACGTCTGCAGGGCGTCCACTCGTATGTCCGAGCTGCTTTGTGATGATAATACACCATACGCCTGCCCTAGCAGGCAACTCGTTTGTCCACTGGCACGGGTCATTCGCGCGACTCTGACACTCTGAACTATAAAGCTCCTCTTGCCTCTTTCCTCCGTGGAAGAGGGCGCTCTCCTTCCTTTTGCTACTAACACTCGCATCAGAGTACTCAGGCATCCTGCATCTCTCTCATGGTGGTGTCCTGACCATGGAGTTCATGTATCCACCAGCAGCGAAGTCTGCAATCCTATCTCGAATGGACAACGAGTCCATTCTCAAATCTCCTAACCTTGTATATTTGGCCGCGTAATCGTGTAAATGTCCTAATGAATTTGCTTTTAGCGGGCGCCATACATAATCCATCATTGTCGCCATGCTCCACCTTGGCTCTCAAGACTCACGAACCGCATGCCTCGCGACTATCTCTGGAAGTACTTACCGTGCAGCTCTGAAACTGCGCCCATGCCATAGCCTCTAAGTCTCTACAAAGTCCCTCGCCCGTCTCTACCCATACAGGCCTCTCGCCCCTCTGTTGCTGACATAGCTAACTTTGATCCCACAGTCCCGAATCCACGGGGTCGAACAGTGCAAATCAGCAGCAGAGCTTTCGTGAATGTCGGGTATGCCACGAGCATCTCTCACCACAAAAGTGGGAAGCGAGTCCTCCTTTTATGCGCGGGGAGCTCTGCATGAGTACATAACCTGTCTGACACGTCAGCTTGTGTACATGGTCAAATGAGAGTAAATAATGAAAACATAGGCCCACTGCATCATCCACTTTCGACCAATATATCCAACTATATACAATAGTTTAGAGTTAGGAAAATACTCTTATACACTACAAACATATATTAAAATTCTAGAATTCTAATACATATCATACATCGTAATACGAAGTCACGACTGGCTTTCTTCATCGATCTCTAAAGAAGGCGTCTTTTGACGCCCAGCCCCCTGTACGAAAAAATATTCCCTCGACGAGGAGTGAGCTATCGCCCGATAGTGAAATCACCTAAATGAGTTACTCTCACTTTAAATTACAATACAATGCTCAGTAGAAAACATACATTCAAGTAAATGCATGATCTGGCAGATATACGTATTCAGACTCATACCGAGTCCTCAGAGCTCCCCTCACCACTTTAAGCCACGTGTAGAAACCTTATTTTCAACAAAATATGTTTGTTTTTTATTTGTGGACAACCCTCGATATAAGTAGTGGACCCGACTCAGATGTTATATTTGTGGTAGGACTACCCTCGGGTATATGTCGATTGGTGAGCTCAAGCGGATTGATATTTATATGAATACCCTCAGATAATTATTACAATGTTTCGTCAATGCGCTACCTCTATAAGAGCCATATCTCGAGAATCCATATAATGCCAGCTGACTCACTGTTGACAGGGTGCACAGGTCTCGTATGGAATAAATGATGTGATTCAATACAATTTATATAACACATGTAAATATATAATGTCGTATATTCCATATAATTTAAATCCTATGAACATATCATCCACGTTTCACAATTCATTATACGAAAATTAGCTCTTGAGTGCAATTATCAAACCACGAGCAATTCAGCGGATTACCGATCAAACACATTATTTCCAAAATATTTTGTGAAGACCTTCATTCCTATAACGTTTAGAACCCTCGGATTCTTGTTCGGCAAATCTGATCAGCCGGTTCACTTTGTGGTACGATTCATAGCCATTTATGGCCTTATACAAATAACGATTTATATCATAAATTGCACATTAGCCACGACGGTCGTGAAGCGATCATGGACTATAAATTTGGGTTATGAAGTGAACAATTCGGTCCCCGAGTTTTGCAGGGCCCGGTGGCGTGATCGTTCGAGTCTGATCAGTGACGTTATAAAGCGGCGAAATAAAGTTATGAAACGATATGATGAATCCCTTCGCCGTGGAGTTTGGCCGAGCTCCGATGGCCCCGTCACATACGCGTTCTGCGCCGGCTGCGTCAGAACAACTTCATGCTTATCGACAAATTTCGTGATGGATTATAAAAATTTAGAGAGAAGTTGCTATCTCTCTAAAAAAACTCAAAAAATTGCTACTGCATTTCCCATGTCTTCTTTTCACGTTTTTGGCTCTTTTAGTAAAGGTAGGAGACGACACTATGCATGTTTTGTCTTTTAGTGTCATTTAATCAAAAATTGCCAATTATGTCCTCACTCTTGGATTTTTAACATTTGGCGGCTTATCTGTATTTCAGCGTGTCTCTCTGCTGGCAGAGCGCGTATCGGCGTCACGTCGCTATATCATGAAACTTATCGCATCACAAATAGTTTTTACGACACGAGCTTCGATCTGCATCGAAAACGTGTAGCTCGTATCTCGGGTCGCGAAGTCGGCGTATTGATACAGATTCGCTGAGACGGTCCGCGGTGAAATCGATTGATCATCAAGATTTAGAATAAAATTTGGATTTTTAACGAAATTACGATTACCTCCCTTTTGTGAAGAGTGATTTTCTCAGGTCTTTAATGTTGTGTGCAAAAATAGTACATTTAATGAACGTCGTCTTATCCTCGTTGCGAAAAGTTTTGCGACAAAAATGCTTCCTCGCTAATAATTTTTAGAGACATAATTTTTTTTGTCTCAAAAATATTTGACAACAAAATATTTGTTGTTCGTCTTCAAAACTTTATTATTAAAAGGCTCAATAATAGATTAAATTGTTGCTACATATATAACAAAAAAAATGTTATTTGTCCTTAAATAGCTTTGAAACAAATTTTATTTTGCTTCTAAAAGTTAAAATAAAAATAAATAAATATCTTTAAATGTGTATAATTTTTGTAACTTTAAATATCCATGTATAATAAGTTTTATCATCATATATTCAAATATTTAATTAATATATTTAATTTTTATATCATAGAACTTTTTTTTTTTTGAGATATCAGTGAACTTAAGTTAAACAATTTAAATTTTGTGTTGGCTTAGTAAATCACGTAATTAAATTAATCATATAATAACATAATTTTACTATATAATAGACATTTCAGCAAATATAAAGGATTTTTGTCATATTCATCTCTACATAATAAACAAGAAGCATTATGAAAATACATCAAAATTGAAATTAAAAAACTAATATATACTGTAATAAAGGAGATAATATTCTTAAAAAAGTGAAATTAATAAAGTACCATATATACATTGCAAAAGGAAGTAATATTCCTAAAAGAAGAAGCAAAAATCAAGAGGCTTATCAAAGAAAATCAACCTCTACCTTGTTCATGACTCAAAATATATGATTATTGACATTGTGGATTCCCTTGACATTTTGATAACAAGCTATCGTGTTGATTTATATTCTTTCTCCAATTCATATCTGACATGATGCAATATGCCCATGAATCCCTTGAAGATGAGCGATAGTCTAGGGCAATGGCCTAACCCACCTTCTTATGTCAAATCCTCAAGCCCATGTAGCAATTGGTGACACATGCTCAACGTCTCTATTCATATTTCATCATCTTTTGATGTTGATTGTCTTCTAACTAACATTCTTCTTTCCTACATGTACAAAGAAAAACTTGAATAATATAGAACATGGCCCAATTAGATAAATAAAGTTCATTAGAATGAATATTTTCAGCATTTTCAGCCATAATTTATTTTTATATATAAATCAGTACATTGCAATAAAAAAGACGCCTTATCTAGATCTAAATATTTCACGTTTTCTTCATAAAATGCTTTTCATGAATATGACAAAATTTAAAAAAATTTATATAGTTTTTAATAAAAAAATTCCTTCAATCATAAGATTTAATAAAACTAAGTAAATTCATTTTAAATCATGATTATTAATGTAGAAAACCCACCTATTTATAATTATATAATTAAGCTTCAAAATTTACAAATAAATCAAGATTCTTCTATTTAAATAAAAAATAAATGAACAAAATATTTATTTTTATATATGAAGAAAACTTACATAGCAGTCTTTTAGCTTAGTTTACATAGCCATATTGAGAAGTTCAAACTACGTTAACAAAGAGTTTATATATAGATAACACTTGACAACATGTACTTTATATCTAAAAGTAACAACATAGGCCATTAAAAAATAAATAAAATGTTATAAAATAATAAACCATTTATATCATCACTTTAAAAAATTTGCATTTAGTATTGATCGATTTTAAAAGTATTTAAGTTAAATAACGAAATTCTATTTTATATTTCTTGTAATGGAAGTCATTACAAGCTAAGGTTAATATAATGGTCATTGTATAAATATGCATTTATTGTATAAGTAAATATTAAATTTATGATTAATAGAAAAATATTCAGGATTGTCAATCTTACCATATAATTAGCATGGAATGTAATGGTACCCACTATATTTTGTGTTCTTAGCACGATTTTCCAGTAATAATGATAAAATTAAATTCAACCCTAACATCTACAGGAAGCATAATATATATATATATTGTCCTATCTAAGGCAAAATAAATGATAATACATATCACTAGGAATATAAATATTAACATGATATCACCATTTTGACATTTTTTTTAAATTTTAATTATGTATTTTTAAATTCATTTATAGAAATAAAGTATTGATATAAATCAACTAATTCAATAAACAACATAAAGAAAACATCTTTATTCAAAAGCAGGATTTATCAAGTATATAATTAGAAACTAAAAGCAAGAGGAACTCAAACCTTGACTTAGCACCTCTAATGAAAAAACTATCAATTTGCTCAACAAACATTCAACAAGGCTAACAAAAAAAAAAAAAAAATCTTGTAAATAAGAAATTAAGTTAAAGATCAAGAAACTAGCGGTTATTTTTAGTTTGTATATAAAGTCAAGGCCAGAGAAATTGGTGGAATAAAGGGTGAAATCGTAATTTCGATTCTAAAGTGTGAAATTTTACTTTAAAATCGTAATTTTATTCTCTAGATATCAGATAACGAGCAGTTTGTACGTTGGAATCGTCTCAAAATCTAGTTATGATAAAATTTCGTTGGTCAGGGACGGTCGGAGTTGACACGTTTTGAGGCATCATTTGTTCGAGTCAAGTGGCAATTTCGATCTGACGGAAATTCACATAATCATTACTCATGTGCCATAAGTGGTATGGTGGAAATATGAAGTGAAATAAGGCTGATAGAGATAGTGCAGAGATATCAAATTCTGGTAAAAGAGGGACATGTGATCATTTTGGGTTTTGATTTTATAGTAAAACAAAGGACAAGATAGTGAATAGTTAACCTTTTCCTTCTATTAAACCAAAGAAAACGTGAGAGGTATTTTTGAGATCAGGTAAGCTTCTTTTGAGAGGGTTTCCCAGAGAGAAGAGCATACTCTCTAGATTTATCTGCTTGATGGCGAGTGGTTTCCAGGAATGAGAAGAAGCTGTCTCGGAAGGCCAGCGTCGTCTGGATGTAGCGCTGAGCAGGGGTGTCAGGTGAAATCACCTGTCGGCCTGCGGAAAATCTGGCATCTCGTATCCTGCAGAGGCCAGCATTTACTGAAAATGTAAAATGCCTCTTTTGGGCCCCCCCTGGTATTTCATCAAAACATTATCAGCGCTGTATTCGATTATCTCGACTAATTTACAATAGTTGATTACACTTTATACAAACATATAATAAAATCTCACAATTCTAAGCCCATGTTGCTAATAAAACATCAAAGCATAAACATTCTTCAAAATTAGCCTCACAAATGAGTGTAGCGCTCACATGCACAGAAAAATATAATCCTCGGCAGGTATTTAATCTTCGATGAGTGAATCCTACTAAATGGGTTGCTCTCACTGAGGTACTTCCAGATCAGTTCATTACACTCAAGTAAATGTCGATCCTGAATGTCTACGCTGATGCCTCATGTATCATAGGTCATATGAGCTCACTCGCATACCTAAACCATGTATAGGGAAAAATAATCGTTTTCAAAATAAGAGCACATTGTTTCTTGAAAATATACTACGAACGTGTCTCATTAAAAATTTATGGGACCCTCGAGGAATTGAATTGGTTGAGCTTTCAGGAAGCCCAGTCATGAATTCTTCTCAAGTGATCTGTTGTTATCTCCCGATGGTGTTGAGCAAAGTCATCTCTTTTAATCCCGTTTTCTGTTTGATTTTAGTTAAAATTAAGATATTTAATATCTGAAATTATGAAGCTGCAATTTGTCTTAGCGGGAAGGAAGCAAGAAAGATGGAAAATCGGCAATAAGTGGATAAAAATGCGGTCGAATGCGGAGGCCCGAGAAATGGGAAACATTTGGTTGGAGTCATTGATCTGGTTTTGGGGTCTGCGGCTCCAGTTGAGGAATTCATGCCAGGGGATAACAAGCTACAAGGTGCGACGCGAAGCGCACATGAGAAAGGCGAAAGAAATGGCGATGTACGGCGTGAGATCGAAATCGTGACGCCGAGAAGCGGGCCGTGGGGGCTTGCGAAGCGCCCAGTGTGATGTCGCGACAAGATATCGATGGCCGTGACACTTCGAGAACGAATAGATCAAAGTGCGAGTCATAAAGCAATGTCAGCGACATCTTGTCGATGTCGCGACATCAAACTTAATCGATTTAGAAAGCGAGGAAGAACTAGATTGATGTCGCGACACGGACGCACCAGTTGAAAGAAGTGTAAAGCTTCGCCGTAAGTGAAGTCCGCAGCGCAACGTGGCTGAAGTAAAGCAATTTTGAGAACCGATTAAGCGCCGATGATTCAAGGTGATGTCGCTGACGAGAAGAGCGTGCGACGCGAGGAAAGCGGCGAGAGGTCTCGAAGGATCTAAATTGATGTATCACATTTGGAAATTTGAAATCCGATAATCTAGAAACCATCGATGAGGCTATGACCGTAAGTTGATGTCGCGACATCAGAGATCGAAGTCGTGACATCGGGAGCGGCCAGGATCAAGAATCTGAAATATAAGGATGGCGACAAGACGTGGTAATACTCGCGACAACATGAGCGACGATTTGAAGCCTCTGGTTCCATAAGATGATGCCAGCGACGCGAGATCGAGAAGTCGCGACATCAGAAGACATCGGTTGAAATGCAGGCGCCTGTTTGGGGTCGCGACAAGACTCATCGGCGTCGTGACATCGAGGAGAGAACAATTGAAACCTCTTTAGGCGTGGGGAAGATGCCGGCGACAAGATGATGATGTCGCGACATCAAGTATGTTAAATCAAGGCTATACAATTATGCGGCCCGAAGTCGCGGCGTGGGATCGAGGTCGCTGACCTGCGATGTCCGCAGCAAAGAAAGGCGCGAAGTGCGGCGTGAGCCCGATGGCGGGCTGCGGTTACTCTCGATCCACGTGGGCTACATTGGGATTAGGGCCCGAATTTGAACCACCCCATAAATACGGCTATCGGGCTGATGCGCAGTAACGAGCCCTGACGAGAAGTGCAGTTGTCTGCGTGCTCATTTTTAGTTTTCTTTGTTTTCTTTCTTTATTTTATGTTTTAATGCGTTTTTTAGAGTAGATTCGTTTCCCATACCATTTATTTTTGCTTCATTTTAAAATTGGATATGTCGTTTGAAGAAATTTGAATCTGAGAATTTAATTTTGCTTTCAAATTCTTTGGAAAGTTGAAGTTCGAGACAAATTTTTAATTCCGGTTTATCCGATTTAATCATGTATTCTTATGTCCAGAGGAATACTGCGGCGTATGGTCGATAATCAAGGAACCCGGCTTCCATTATGAATGCTATTATTTAGAACTTATCTTTCTGTTATTTCGACCAAATACGCAAATTTCCAGTTTATGAATTTATTTCGATTTAGGTTTAAGTTTAAATCTGAATATCGGTTTCTTATAATCTATAGATTTATTTCATTATTCCAAGATTCAAGGAGGTCCTCTGAGTGACAGAGAAGATATTCTGGGAGGCTATGAACACTCTCTCTTTAAGAGTGTATTAACTTGCTATTTTGATCTATTATTATTTGTAAGGTTTTCTTGGATCTAAAATCCTCTTCTAAGCGAAATCGAGGCCAAAGGTCGAGCAGGTTATCCATTTAAACAAACAAGAGTTCATCAGTCAGGATAGTGATGCCATTCGTGTTAGCTGAGATCTAATCGAGGAAAGGGTGATTCTTCTAATTTTCGAGGAAAATGACACGGAAATTGTAAGCATATCCTTACTTGTGGAAATAGCAGGGAGCTAAAGTTTGATCCTGAAAATGGAGTATGAAGCTGTGAAAGAAAATACCCCAGGGGTTAGGATGTCCTTGTTAAAAGTAGTTATCTAATTATTCACAATATTCGAGAGAATCAGGTCAAAAAGTGGAAATGACTGTAAAGGTAAGTTGGAGAGATCTAAGCTGAACTACTTTGCCTTGGAATGATTAGGCTTGAAAATTCACGGAAAATTTACAAGTTTCTGACGGGGAATTGATTCTTCAATGCATTGATCTTAATGTGTTCTCTAGCGATTACTATTCGATTGATGATCATTTTCCTAACTATCACTTATTCTTTATTCTTTATATTCAAGTTTATTTTTCATACGATTATTTCCTTATCTTCATTTAATGTTTTCTGACCTTTGTAATGTTAGATTCCGAGCTTTATCTGTTTTTATGGTCGAATAGTATGGAGCTTAATTAGTAAAAAATTAGTTGATTTAAAATTCTTGAGATCTGTGGGATCGATATGCGGACTCTAAATCCATTTTATTACTAGTTGACTTTTGTGCACTTGAGAATAGCAAATCAAAACCGAGCTTTGAAAATGACTCATTCTATGAGATGTATTTATTTTACATATTATAATTTTTATATAAGTTTTATGGCAAGGTTGCTGGAGTATTGTGATTAATAAGTCATGAGTATATGATGTTATGTAAATTTTGTGTGTGTGCTTTGATTTGTCAACAAGTTTTATAAGCGCGATTATAAGGATCGAAAGAATTTAACAAATCAATGTCGGATGAGAAAGAAGGATATACTAATTTGGACGTTTAAAAGAAAAGAACAAAATAAGCGTTTCAAGCGATGGCTGCACAGCCGCGATCTTTGGCAACAACCCATATTGAAAATTTTTGTTGATTAGGCTAATCCTGATGCAGGTTACCTTGATTTCGGGAGAGGCGACTCATACGACCATGGCCACGGATAGAGGATTAGATGGGTGCCACGACCCGAGGAATGTACGAGAAAAGACCTCGAGGCATGACACTACTGGAGAATTTATGGGTGTTCATCCCTGATAAATATTTAGCAATGGAACAGCCATCAATCAATCTTAATGATTTTAATTTCAGACAATACTTCAATTATAATGGTCAATGACATCAGTTCTTGGCCATCCTTTGAAAATCCAAATAAGCACACAGGAAGATTCCTCGGGAAGGCTAATCATTAAGATGGAAGGTAACAGGCGGAGAGTTGTCAGTGCGAGTTGTTTCCCATTCTCTTTCGAGATAGCAAACGCAACATGGTTTAATTCACTACCATATGAATCTGTTAGCATATGGGAGGAGGCGTGGAGCTTATTTCAGCAGTTCTTTGCAGCCTTAAATTACGAACAGAAGGGAAATTGCTCAGACTGAGCATGGAAAGTGAGGTATGTATATCTTGAGTAGGAAAGATCTTCTTTAGATACAACATTAAGCTCATCTAAATTTTCAAGAGAAATGGCAAGGGTGAAGAAGAGCGGGAATGGATATGATGGACAAATTATCAGCCATAGAAACCAATTTGGATGCATTGATACATTGGATGAATAAGGGAAGTCAACTAAAGGCTAAAAACTGAGGTGTGGAAAGAATGAAGATTGCACGAGAAAGAAGAACCTCTGAAATCAGTTGAGGAAGAGTGAAATTACATATTTGAAGCAAAAGGGAGTTTCTCATCTTTCCCTATCTTTTATTTTACTTGCATTGAGTTGAATTAATTGATTAGGATCTTATATTTTAAAGTAACAAGATTACCTGTTGGGGAATTTATTTTTATCTTGTGGAATGCTTAACTATTGACTGAGGAATTGTCCATTTCCTGCAAGATAAAAATAAATTAAGTTAACAGTTATTTTGAATAACATTGAACAAATTTGTGATATTCTTGCTATTTGGATTATTTATTTATTGTTTTGAGACATAACATTGGTCAGGAAGAATCAACGATAATGTGGGAGTGTGAAGAATAAATATAAATGGAAAAAGAAGGTCAAAAGAATGAATTTAGTCATCCTCGAAATCTAGGAATAGGAGAACATTCCTGTTGTGACTTGAATTTCGGTCATAACACTTGAAAATCTGAAATCATGACATCGGCAATTAATATGCGGATTTAAAAGTCGATAACGGTATCACATCTTTAAGGAAAATGTCGCCCACATTGAACTGGGTGTCTCAGAATCTCGATTCTCTTGCATCGAACTTCACAAGTCACCCAGGTGTCAATTTAGAAAGAATAAATGGTCATAAATGCGGAAAGCGAGAATTTACATCTTGATCTAACTATTTGTAGAATATTTTGGTTTGAGAGGCATAATTAGAGGAGAATAAAGACCATGAAAAGCGATCCAACTTCCGTGAGAAAAACCCAAAAGTCTTAAAGATTAAAAGTATGATCGAGGCAGGAATCAAGGAGTCTCATTTAATATTCCATAGAAAATTGAAGAAATAATAAATGACTTTGATTTAACTGAGAGACACAACTCATTATAAAAGGGGATGGAAAAACGAGGAATTAAAAAACAAGCAGAAGAATGAAGGAAGGAAGAAAGAGAGAAAAGAGCGATCTGAAGGTGAAAGCTTCTTTATTTTATACAAGGATGAGTGGAGTCGGAAAACAAAGCCCGGTCCTTTATTTGTTCGTTGCAAAAAATGGGTTTCATCTGGAAAACGAGATTAGTGAAGAATATATAGATTAGTTAGAATCCATCGATAAAGCTCAAAGAAAAGGTGGAATCAGCCCCCGATTTGTTGCTACAACCTTATTAGCATTGATCATCATTGGGCTCGAATTAAAGTGAGCAATTTTAGACGGGAGCTCACCGATGGCAGAAGAAGATAGGTTTTAGGATGGGAAATAGAGATTTTCTGAGTCTAGTTGAGACCTTATAAATCAATAGTTGCTGTAATATAAGAAATAGTTGCAAATCAACATGAATAAAGTTATTCTTGATTTCCAATTTTATTGATCATGATGTATGGCAATTTAGTTTTATAATGGTTTATTTTCGATTAACATCAAATAACATTCCCGGTTGTTGATTTCTCCCGAGAATGAATAGAGAGCATGTAATAAGTGAAACTGGAATGTAGAATATGCGCACATTCGGGTTCAATTTAGGTTGAAAAATGAAGCGAGTTCTTGATATAACAAAACTTTTGACTAATGTATTTATCGATGGATAACCTGAGTCTTGAAGGAAATAATACACCTCGATTAGCATTTCTCGCCCAGAGCTTTATGCACGAGTAGGAAAATTTTAAGAATTCGAAATTATAATCATAGTCCTAGAACTTTGAATATTGATTAAAATGAAATCTGAATTGAAAACAACTGACAAGAAATAATCTGAGCCATTCTTGAGCAGTTTGTAGGCTTTCAAAATACCATTATGTATGTGCTTTTGCATACACCTTAGTCACTGAATTTGAGCCAAGATATTCCATGTTTAAAATAATCGATGCAAAGCTGACCATTTGTCCTTTATCACTAATCACTAGGTAAGAACCTGTGATAACAGACTCAAAAAAGAAAGAGATAAAGTTTGGGGAGTTTAATTTAGGAAGCTGAGAGATGTAAAGAAGAGTGAAAGAAGAAGAATCTAAGACGGAAAATACAAAAGGAAAAAGAATGCTAAAAAGAATGCGTTTTGTCTTGTGGCCTAACTCTTGAACAATGAATTCTTAGGGTGTTTCAGCACCTAGTACCTAATATCATGCAGTATAGGGCTACTACTTAAAGTTAAGCTAGTTGTTAGAAGCCTAAAGACAGTAAAGCACAATTCTGAAGGGTGATTATGAGAGAAAGAACTACCCAAGTTAAATTCTGAAGAATTACTAGGGCATACGGCTTTGAAAGAGAAATTCAAGGTGAGTATCCCAAACATGAGTTTGGGAAGTTTGAGGAATTCTGAGGAGGAAATAGAAGTTGAGGAGAAAGAAAGAGTTTTGGGTTATCTCAGCCTAAACATTCCATTCCATCCTACCCTTTTACCTAAACCCCAACAATTACAAGCCCAAAGATTAATTAGTTTGAAGGTTTGGAATCATCTCCACGTCATAATAGTAAGCGATCAATATATGAAAAAACCGGCATATAGGACTTTAATCGCAGTTTGAGAAAACCTCCCAGGAGATTGACTAAATCTAATACAAAATTGAAAAGGATTGCCCCAGCTTCCTTTTACACACCACAGACTTGAATAATGGCTTTGTTTACCTCACATTAGTTTATCGAGGTGATTTTGTAATAGAAGTATACCATACTCTATTCCTGCATTCTATTTGAATTTTGGAAATATTAGTGATATTTTAATTCAGTTCAGAAAATGTCCTTTAAGTTTAAATTTAGATAATGCTTCTAAAACAAAACGGAAAAATGTCCTTTTTTGTTTGAGGACCGACAAATCTTTCTTTTCTTTGCTTGAGGACAAAGCCGAATTTTAAGTTTAGGGAGTTTGTTAAAAGCAAAGTCATCTTTTTTAGTCCATTTTTACATTTTGATTTTCAGTTAAATTGAATATTTAATATGCAATTATGAAGAAACTCACCCAATAATTTGTCATTAAGCAGGAAGGAAGCAAGAAAGATGGAAATGCAGCAATAAGTGGATAAAATGCAGTCGAATGGCGCGGACGAAATGGAAGCAATTGTAGTTAGTCATTGATGCGGTTTGGGGATTACACGGCGAGTTGAAGTCGCATTGGGGATAACAAGCTATACGAGAAAGACTGAAAGAATGAGTCATGTCGTCGGATCGGGTCGCGACATCGAAGAGTTACAACGAGACCGCGGCAGAAGGATGATGTCGCGACAAGACATCGGCGTCGAACGTAACTGAACAATGGTGTCATGTCGATGCGCGACAATGTCGCTGACATCAATCTGAGGCCCGCACATCAAGAGCAATCAGTTGAAAGCCTCGCAGAGACCAAATTGATGTCGCCGACACCGTGATCCGCCAAATGGCGTGTTTCATGAAGCTTATGGTCACGCATAACAAACTCGGCGTCAGCGACAAACCGGCACAAGTTGAAAATCGCAACATCAGTCGATGTCGCGACAGAAGACCCAAAGCCCGCACAATCGAAAACAACGAGGAGTCTCAAAGGATCTAAGTTATCACGATCGAGTCAAAGTCAATGGCATCAAAACCATCATGAAGACTCAGAAGTTATATTTACGCGGTCGCATACGAGATCGAAGTCGACATCGTGAACTACCGCATCAAGATGGGGAATATAGCGGATGTCGCGACAAGACATTGATGTCGCCACAACATGAGCCGTACCGGGCTTGAAGTCAGACAGCCTGCAGCAAGATGATGTCGCGGCGATCGGGTCGACATCCGCTGACATCGCTGAAGACTCGCAGCGCCTTAAGCCGAGGTCGCGGCGCGACACCAGCCGGACATCGCAGAACAATTAAACCCGCTTAAGACGGAGAAGATGTCGCTGATAAGATGATGATGTCGCCGGCCATCAAGAACGACCAAACAAGGCCAGAGAATATACAACATATACTGGACTAAGGTCGCGACTTCATGATGTCACGACAAGGAAATCAAGTCGCGACGCGTGAATGAATCAAATTCATTGATACTCATATCTGCAGTTATATCAAATTTAGGGGCCCAATTTAGAACCCTATAAATACGCCTATCCAAATTTAAGAAGATTTCACGCCAATGTATCGCCAGAGGTCCGATACCGCGTGTCATCTTTTTTTTAGTTTTCTTTGTTTTCTTTCTTTATTTTGTGTTTCAGCTGCTTTTTTAGAGTAGATTAGTTTACACCTATTTATTTTTGGTCATTTTTCTGAACTATAATGCCATAAGAGTTTCAACAATATGAATTTAATTTTTGCTTTCACCATCAGCTCGGAAAGTCAAGTTCGACAAATTTTCTCGAATCGGTTTATCCAAATAAATGCATGTATTCTTATGATCGAGGAATACTGAATGTGAATCATGAATCAAGAAACCAAATTCTTCCACATATGAACGCTATTGTTAGAACATCTTTCCTATTGTTAGTTTCAAAGAAATCGCAACTGTTTTATGAATTTATTATGTCAGTTTTAAAAGTTTCCATCCACATCATTTTTAAAACACAAGATTTTGTTCTATTATCATTTCATGAGGTCCTCTGAGTACACAGAGAAGATATTCCCGAGCTATGAATGATTTTTAAAGGTGTATTAACCTGCTATTTTTGATCTGTTGTGTTTAGGAGTTTTTTCGATAAATCCTCTCGCTTTGAAATCAAGACCTAGCCGAACGAGTTATCCATTTGGCAAACAAAGAGTCAATCTCAATTTGATAGTGATGCCATTCCCATGTGTTAATGAGATCTAATCATTATATAGACCATTCGAATTATGGAGCAACCCTCGGAAATCAGATATCCTCATTAGAACTAACCTGGAGCCATAAGGCAACATAAAATGGGCATGAAGCTACTGCAAAAGAAAATACCTCAAGAAACTTGTTAAAGAGTTATCAGTCCCCTATCTGGTATGTAACTGGTGTCAAAACAGAAACGAAGGTGAAGTTCGCTGAGAGATCCAAACAACTACTTTAGCTCTTCGGGATGTATCTAAAAACTGAAAATTCATTTAAAAATTTACAAGTTTATGTCTGTGAACACTTCACATATACTGATTCTAATGCCTAAACTGATTACTATTCAATTAATGATCACTTTTCAATCACTTTATATTTTACTTTATATTCAAGTTTATTTTTCATACCGCTTATTTCCTTATGTCTATTTAATTTTCCCCAAGACCTTAATGCCGTGGATTCCACTATCATTTTATGGTCCAAATAGTATGGAGCTTGAGTAGTAAGGGTAGTTGATTTTAAAATTTTGAGATCTCCATCATATCCGACTTAAATCCATTTTATTACTAGTTGACCCGTGCACTCGTTAATAGCAAATCAAAACCGAGCTTTGAAAATGACTCATTCTAAGATGCTGTTTTACATATTATAATTTCAACAAGTTTTATGGCAAGGTTGCTGGGTATTAATTAATAGTCCTTGGGTAGCAGTGTTGTAAATTTTGTGTGTGTGCTTTGATTTGTCAACACCAATTCTCCGGAATATCATCCTGTGAAATTCCTTTCGCAACCATATCCGTTTTTACAAAAATACCATGTCATGCACTCACACCAGCCAGGTTAACACATGAAAAATGCATTATGCTATTTTCAAAACCATTTACACAATATGTCTCATTATGCATATTTTCACTGAACACAATTACAATACATAATTCAACACATCAATCATCACCCAATTTAGCTCACTTGAGCAAATCATAATCTCCTCTCCAATGGCATACAACACAATTTTATTCCATGTAATTGTGTCATTGTGTTAACACATTAAATTAATGTCTTAACCTATCTATTTCCACCCATACCAAGCCATTCACATCAAACAATTCTCATGCCAAAACAAATGGACATTTATAGTCCATTTGATTCAACCAGACCGTTTACGTCCCAAAACAGAACAAGTGGGTCGGTCCACTGCAGCCCACTCCTCCTACACTCCAGCTCCTCTTGGTGCAACCGAATTCCATCTCCACCTCGATCTCCTACTCACCAAAAACACAATTCGATTTAATAAATCATTTCCCAAACACCCAAAATGCCTAAACCGCTACTTGACGCATTAAACGGGTCTCCAAAATCCAACATTTTCGGGTTCCAAGATTCGACGCATCAACGGCCACCACGCCTCAATCCAACACAAACATCAACAAAGCACTTAAACCAAGAATAAAACAAGTAGGATGAAACCCTACCTTTATGGAGCTCATTAACTCCCCGAACCTGCCTACGCCATTGCCCCCTCTCCGAGTAGAACAACTCTTCCTTCTTGCCGCTAAGGAACTGGCTGGGCCGGATCGCCAGCGATTCGTGAGAGTATGAGGACACTCTCTCTCTAAAATGTGAGAACAAAACCTTCTCGTATGTTCGGGTCTTCTCCATTTCTTCCTCCTCACGTTTTTTCCTTTTGTTTTATCCTTTACTTTTCCTTTCTTTTTCTATTTCTTCACCCTTCACATTTTCTCCTTTCTCTTTTCATTTCTCTCCTCTTTTTGGAGCATTAAACGTATGAGTCAAAGGAGGAAGTTTCCTCCCCTCCTTCCTCAAGCCAAATGAGTGGCTACCAATTTTCCTACCTTTATTCCTTATTTCTTTATTTTCCTTTTATGACATCATGTCCTACATGGCTTAATATGAGCCATGGAATCATTTCTCACACATGTACACTAGAGCCACCCTCACTAAGTGTCATTCTCTTATGGTGCCATGTGGCATCGCCTAACCTTGCCATGTGTCACCCGACACCCCACATCTCTAAAAACGTGAAATCCTGACCACCTCGGAATCCAAAGAAATTCGACGTGGTTGCTTAATTTCGTGGAGACGGTCAACGGAAAAGTCCTCGTTTCACATCCGAGATCTAGAAAAATTTCGATTTTTACTGAAATTACGATTTTACTCCATTTCGGTAAAATCGATTTTCTGGTTTCACACCGGATTTAGGAGTTTTCCTCAACTCCCGAGAGGTAGGGGTTTCTTACGGCGTTTATTCCCTCTTTAAATACTTTAAATACTGAAGCCGATCGAGCCTTGAATCCGCTGAGTTTGATCGGTCCCAAAGCTTGGGACCGAATTGATTGATTTATTGAACCTGTCGTGAGCAGCTCAGAACCGTGAGTGAATTGCTTTAGTCTTTAATAGCTTAAATTATGTGTTTAAATCATGGATTGATTCGACGAGGCCTAAATGGTCAGAAATGCGTTCACAGCTTAACCGATGAATGGATGTGTGTTGGAACCGCAAACCTGTGGTTTGATCGTCTTGTGAATATGATTTCACTTTAAAATCTATTTTTGTGTGAAAATGGGTTTGGTCGAGTGATTCAGGTTGAATTACTGCTGTTTCATAATTAGCCCATGAGCTAATTTTTTGATGTATGAATTGATTACACTACATGACATGATTTGTGTGATTGGGCATTATGTGAATATATGCATCGTGGATATATTTGCATGTGTTATATGAGTTATTGAAATGGCATCATATTCATTTCATATGCACTGGGTGTTTTAGAAATTGTAGGTGAGTGCATGACATGGAAAAATTGAAAGAAAAACGAAAACGTTTTGAAAGGAATTTCACAGGATGATATTCCGTAGAATCGGGTCAGAGATGGGCCAATGTGACTGGCTCGATGAGACCATGATCAAGCTTCGGAAAGCTCACCAACCAATTCGCTTCGGAGGGTAGTCCTGCACATTTTACCGAATATTTGCAGTATATTTTCGCAGAACAAAATGGTTTCATTTTGAAATGATTATTTACTCATACATGGCTTAGGTAAGTGTGAGAGTCGGTGAGGACTCGAGACATGGGGATGGCACATATCTCGAGTAGGATCACGAATTTGTTTGAATGTGTTTATTTCGAGTATCAGATCAGACTTAGGTGGTAAGTAGCCCACTTAGGGCGATTCTCCCACTGAGCATTAGCTCATCTCAATGTGGGACCCCCTTTATTTGCTGTGTACAAGGAGCTGTGCGAGGGACTCCGCGTCCTAGAGGTCAGTTTAGAAGCACAGTGCTCTGGATTGGTGGCTTTGGATTTGTGGTGTATAAGCATATATTAGAATGTTAGAATTCTGTCATGTGTTATAATGGAGAATTGATTACCTCTCTTGGAAACTATTGGGTATAGTCAGGGTATCATGATGAGTATAGTTATCAAAATACTCTGCTGGTCGCTTTTGTAACACCCCATTCCGAGAGTGTATGCCAGCACATGATAATCGAGGGGTGCAGAGTACCAAGTGTCACACTGTAGTATTTTGGAGACTAAAGTAGGAAATGAAAGTTTATGGAACCCGGAATTTGTGGTATTAAACCAAGGGTACAATGGTCATTAAGCAAAAGGGTATGGAAATCATAATCAAGTAGAGATGGGCCACAATACAAATGACATAAGTTACAATTGCAATATTAAAAAGTTGAGGTGCAAATCTTGAGAGATGAAGGACTAACTTATAATTTAGGAAAATATGAGACTAAATGTGGGAGACAAACAAAATAATTCATTTTGTCTCATACTTTGCTAAGGTTCACGGTTTTGAGGAGGAGAGGAGAGAACCAAGAGGAGGAAGAGAAGGAAGAAGAAGGAGGAGGAGGAGTCCAAAGATCAAGGTATGTTGTCTTAGAATCAAATAGATTTTGGATTCCTAGGGGCTTTGTAAGAGAATTGATGCCTTTGGTCTAGGGTTTTGTAAAGGTCATACAAACCTTGAATGTTAGGTTATGAGAGTAAAACCCAATTGATGTAAAAGAAACATGAATCATCAAAATTATGTGGTTTTGAAAGAATCAGACCTAGGTTGAGTTCTTGGATTTCCACCTAAGGTTTTGAGGTTTGAGGTTCCTATAGCACCAATTTAAGTGTTAGGAATTGTTTCTGCATGAATTCAAAGTTGGTTTTTGAGGTATTATGAATTATAGAAGTTGTATGGAGGAATTGCAGCAAAAGTGGCAAAAGAAGCAAATTTGGGTACTGAAGTGTACCGGGTACATGAACAGTAGTGTACCGGTACACCCCACCAGAAGCAAAAGTGTACCGGTACATGAACAGGGTGTACCGTACACCTGCTCTCGTTTTTTCCTATTTCGACCGCGTGTATTTTAGCTTACAATTGCCTATTTTTATCCATCGAGGATCTATGGCTACTTAAACTAGACTTGCTGGAAAACCGCAAAACTAAAGAAATAGGTATCAGAAATTCTGATCCTATGTGGCCGAGCACCACTAAAGTAATATGTGCAAGCCAATTCCTCAGACTGGCCAGACATAGAGTAGTCCTGCTGTTTCATCGCACCCTGAGTTCAAGGTCTGGAATCGGGTGATTCCAGTTGGAATGTGAACCCTTAGCACCTTAGATTTAAAAGTATAAAGTGTGACTAAGTCTAGGAAGTACAAGTTATGCATTAATATGTGCGCTGATTCTTTGAGTCAGAGGGTTAAAAGTAAAGGCTGTGGAAAAGTGTGGAACTCTCAAGTTTAGTAAGCAAAGAGGTGAGTACTCACATTTTCCAAATACTAGTGTATTATTATTATTATTATAAACTGTTTATTAATTAGTATTTCATGGTTTTGAATAAACTATTTTCAAGAAGCAAGCAATGAGATAAAGCAAGCAAATGGGTTATGAGTCAAACCATTTTGAAAAGCAAGCATTGGTTTTAAAATTGTAAACTATAATTAAGGTTAAGGAAGTGGGGCAAATGGTTTTGAATAATTAAACCATTTTTCAAGCAGCAAGGCAATGGTTTCAAAGTGTAAACCATTTACAAAGAGCAGCAAGCAAGCAAAGAATAGGCTTCATGAACAAGGCCTTCCCTAGTTCTAAGCAAGCAAACCGGTCAGAGGTATTCCGTACGTGCACGGTGGTGTTAGGATCTCATACATGCATTGTAGTTTTGCCTGGTCGGCAAACTTAGGACATACATCATGCATTTAAAGGGACCGGTGGTATGGAGTATATAAGGTTATGAGCTCTAACTAAGTATGGTGATGGCGCACATCGAGGTTTGGTTCCACCATATCTACCTAAAAAGGTGATGCGGATAAAGGTCCTTCCACCGGCACGGTTGGAGTTACAAAGTTCTGTTCACTAGGTACAAGAAGGTACAGTTCTGGTTGATGTTTTACAAGCATGATATATGCTTTGAAAATCAACTATCGCCCCACGCCTAAGCTCCTGAGAGCTCTTAGCTAAATGGTTGAGCCAGCTCCCGTTTAGATTTTAAACGACGGTTGAGCCAGCTCCCGTGGTTTTGGCCTCAGCATACTGAGCTACACCTGCTAAGTGAAAGTTTTGAGAAACTTTTAAAGCAAAAAGGTTCAGAAGGTTTAAAAGGACTTTTCAAGCAAGATAAAGCAAGCAAGAGAAATTATGAGAAGTTTTAGAAACTTTCAAGCAAGCAAAGCAAAGTAAAGCTTCTGGAAAATATTGTAAAAGAAAGTTTTACAGTTTTGAGGTATGGAAAAGCAAACCTTATAAAGACATTACACCACCGAGCCTGCTTATCTCATTATTTTGTATTTAAAACTATTTCCAGGTATTGTAAAATGCTAAGATTGATAATAATAGGATTGGTCCCGAAGACGTGATAAGTGTTGTGTATTAATTATATTTTGTGCGAACATACTTTGAAATTGTATAATGACATATGGCTGTGCAAAGAAGCTGTGAGAATGTGCTGGTATGTCACGCTATGTTTGATATATGGATTGAGAATTGATGTATATTGTGGATTTGAATTTGACTATAGGCAAATTGCCATGTCATTAAGTTTTTTCCGTCGTTAAGATTTTACCAAATCCTGTTAGAAAATAAAAAAGAAAAATTTTTATAGTGAGGTTTAAGCAAGCAACACGGCCATTTCATAGGGGATTTCTAACAGCAGCGTAACGGCCGGGATTGCGGAGGCCGGCACACCCGCCGTAGGGGGGTGGGGTGTGTCGTGGTATCAGAGCATAAGTATTGGCAACCATGCATGTTTAAGTTCAAAGTTCATACATATGAAGTGATTCAAAGTATTAAATAGTTGATTTTGTATAATTACAGCACTATGTCAGGAAGAGGACGTAGAGGTCATCCTAAGAGGGTAGTTCCAGCAGCTGAAGGCCCCAAGTACCTGGTAGATGAGCACGTAGGGTAGTTCCATCACCGCCTATGAATCACCCTCCATCAAAGAGGTCAGCCGACCATTCCGCCACTGTATGAGCCTGGCGCCAGGATTGCTTTGACGCAGAGCGCGGCACAGACAGACAAGATAGTAGCTATAGCGACTGCTGTTAGCCGCAACCTCCACCGCCACCTAGAGAGGTTATAGAAGAACCGGGGAGGTCAATAGAGAGAAAGATAAAATCGGGCGCCAAGCCATGACGGCAGTGGGTGATCCGTATGTACTCGTTGTGGTTAGACCGAAAACAAGATTTATGGAGTTATGGGCCGTAACGGATGAGCAAAGGGTCTTGTTTTCCGCCGATGGAAGCACAGGCTAAAGATCAGCGGGATGCCAGAGAAAGAAGGTATCCCGATGGAATAGCATGGGACCAATTTCAACAAGAATTCACTGACCGACTTTTCCTCGAGTCATGGGATTCAAATTGAGGAGTTCTTCAAGTTAGAATGTAAGAAATATGTCAAGATCCGAGTATGAGAGAAGTTCCTAACTAGTTAGATTGGTTCCATACATTCAGCGTACGGTCCTCGAAATGCAGAGGTTTTATCGACTACAAAGACCATATCGTGAAAGTGCATTTATCGTGGTTCTCGTAATAGATTTGGGATCTAGTTGAGGTCAGCTTCGAGAGTTTACAAAGCACTACGCCGATGTATCGTGAAAGTAAAGGTGAAAGTAAGAGGAGGAGCGCACTGTGCACATCCCAACAAAGCTCGTGATGAAGACAAAGCAGAAGGAGGAACAAGGGTAAAGGCAGGAGGCCGAAAGTGTGTCGAGGAGCCATTCTCAAATAAAGGGATCAATGAGGCCTCAGCCATAGCAAGGAGGACCTGTGGTATTCCTCCGTTTGTCATATGTCGGCGACACCATGGGAGTGCAGATTTAGTACGGGTAGCTTCCACGCGGCCAGGAAGGCCATTTTATTAGTGGGAGGTCTCACCGATCGTATGAGACATCAATATTTTATTAGGGGGAGTGTCCTCAAATGATTGGTGCAGACATCAACATAGTTCCGCTTTCTCAAAGATTAAAAGCAAACGGAGGCGTATATCTGAGGCATCGGGAATGGTAATAGTCGTAGCAAATTAAAATCGAGCAGAGTGGCTGCATCCTCAAGAAGAACCTGACTTTGTATTGTTTCTTTGATTTGACAATGGAACTTATGTTTTATATATATCATATACTTGTGTTTTCTTATGATCATCATGTTCTAGATCTATACCTAGGGTCTTGTTGAACCCCGCCACGTTGATGGATTAAAGGATTAATTTATATTATTTAGTTATTTATGATTTATTATTATCTCGCTTTAAGATCTATAGATCAATTACATGGTAATGTTCGGGCCAACATGATGTTTATGCTAGAGAACTCGAGATTCGAGAGAGATGAGGATACCTAGATATGAGTAGAGTGGGCCTTTGGTCAGTCGGTGAATGTGAGATATTCCATCCCAACGGTGGCAAATAAGGTTAGAACATTTCAAGCATTTCGAGTAATCAATTGGGATAGAGATATACCCAACTCTACTAGCGCAGATGCGCGAATACACCTCGAGAGAGGGTATCTCGTAGACAAGATCACCTAAACTATTAAGAAATCATAACAAACTGAATAATCATCTTTAAGAAATAATCCATCGAACGTGTATGTGGGGAGACATAGCCCTAGTCTTCAATACACAAGTAATTCAAGAAGATCGAAGAAGTTGAAATTCACATATTTGATTTCTTTCACAAATACGCTTACTTCGTATAATATCTAAAAAGCACATCTTGTATTCAATTCTCCTGTCCTCAGGATCGACATCCGTATCCTTGGTACATTATATTACTGGGGCGACGCTGCAAGACCCTGGGCGCCAGATAGGCGTATATTTTTACACATCACGCCACGCCATCAAGTGTTCGCGCCGCTGCCGGACAAAGCAAGAGATTGATATAGAATAAAACAATCGATATTACTCTGAAATTTTTTTTTATCTGTGGATTACGGGTACAATTTGCATTGCTAAAGGTCGTAGTATCAGAAGTTAAGTTTCGTTGAGTACATGCGACGACGAGACCAAAGCAACCAACACCCGCTTCGATCCTCGAGCCGTAAAGAACTTTATACGTATCACGCCAAGCATCGTAGAACCTAATGCATCTGAAATTTAGCAAACATGGGTGATAAATGAAGAGCGTGATCTGAGCATTGAGCAAAACGAGCCCCAGAGAGGCCGAAATGGTAATCATGGAAGGAATCAAGCACCTGTGCCGTTTATACACCAAAGAACTGCTTGGCTAAGCATGTTGCTAGAAGAGTTTGCACTCCCGCCTACAAATTGTCTCGCATACCATCGACGACTAGACCATTCAGCAAACAACTATGAACTCAAGCTCTCCTGCACACATTACAGATGTTGCGTATCATATTGTCACGCGGACTACCCCATGAGAACCCGAATATGCATCCGACCAACTCCTTGAAGTCGCATACGATCATACAATGGAGTTACCGAGGAGGCACTCAAAGTTGAGGCTTTTCCACTCACTAGGTGATCGAGCTGCTATCACAACAAGTCAGCCACCGTATTCCATTACCTCGTGAACGATCTAGTGCAAAAATCCCGACCAAGTTCCTCCTGACTCTCAAAATTTGCACAATCCTCAGGCAAGAGATCAATAATGGGCAACTAGAGGGGGAGAACCCGCAGGCATGGGAGCCGATTACGAATTACTAAGAAAGTGCCCAGAACAGATCAACCAGATGGATGCAAGTCCATACTTCTATAATGGGCTGAGGAACGCTACTAGGAATGTTGATCGATGCCTCTACCGGGAGGAGCGCTAATGAAGAAAACCACACGACTCGCTTTTATGAAATTCCGGGAAGAAGCGCAACCAACAAATCGCTGGCCTGGGGAGAAAATCCACACCAAAGAGCCACGGGTGGCACGTATAATGAGGTTCTCAACAATCCGTTAATTATGTTGCACAATTGACCGCGCTTGGACTAGACAAAGAAGGTGTACAACAAATGCCATATTGCATTCAACCCATGGAGCTGTGGTGAATTCTGGTGGAGGACAAAGACAATAGCATGCACGTCGGGCCAGAAATCAAAACCCAGAGAGGAGGCCCGCATGTGTCGAGGTTCAATCGGGACCAATCACAAAGAAGAAGGACAAGTGACAGGGGAAACACTATCATAATCAAAATCAAGGCCAAGGGTGGCGAATAACTTTAATCGAATAAATAATTAGCTGGCGGTATGGACGGGAGGAATAACCGTAACAATATGCCATCGAATCGGCTAGTGAACCACCTCCCGAGGTGCAGACTCTAGAACAAGCTCTCGCACGACGCGAACCTCCCCACTGGCCATGAATGAGACTAAGGCAAATATGCGCAGTTATGCAACCTAGTTGAATAACTGGCAAGACACCGAGAAATTCGAGGTACAAATGGGTCAAATGGCAAACTATTAACCTGAAGGCAAAATGTGTTCATTACCAAGCACCAAAGTAAACCTAAGAAGAGATGGAATGAACATGTTAAAGAAATATACGAGAAGTGGAAGGAATTGAAAGGTAGTCACAACCCCAGCCAGAGAACGCAGACCAGAAGGCCTTCCGTCCATTAAAGTAATGACATGCAGATGGAAAGATCAACCAATCAGAAGGCGCCGCAGCAACCCCATCGCACAAAGTACAATCACAATTCCATATCCACTACTAAAGAAGCATATTAAGTCGGATAAGCAATTTTACTTAAATTCATGGAAGTGTTTAAAAAGTTACACATCAATATCCCATTTGCTGATGCTCGAACAAATGCCCGGGCCATGTGAAGTTTTATGAAAGACATAATCGCCCTCGAAGAGAAGATTGGCCGACTTGAAACGCTTAACTTAACTGAGAATGAGGCACATACTCGAGGAAGCCGCCACAGCAAGTTTAAAGACCAAAGTAGCTTTCACTCATTCCATGCACCATTGGAAATGTTATCTTTGAGAGAGCTCTTTGTGATTTGGGTGCCAGCATTAATCTCATGCCCTTATCCATTTTTAAACGGTTAGGATTGGGTGAGGCTCGTCCAACTACAGTCACACTTCAGCTTGCCGACAGATCTTGAACACCCGAGGAGTGTATTGAAGATGTCCTAGAAGTGGATAAGTTTATCTTCCACAGATTTCATTGTACTAGATATGAAGAAGATAAAGAAATACCCAGCATCTTGGGTAGACCTGCTTTCAGCAAACTCAGGCGAAATGATCATTGCCCGCAGAGTGAGAACTAAAATCGGAGAGCATAGATCTATTAAAAGTCAAGTTCAACGTGTCACAAGGAAGGAGACATCCAAACAGAGAGTGATACTTTCTTCATGGTAGATAGTAGAGGCTATAGTGTCTAGCCAAAGTGGTCTCATCGACCCTTTGAGGCTAGCCTGAGCGAGAAATTGATCTCAGAACATGAGCTTAAAAGGCAAGAGGAATATGTTAAATGGCTAGACTCTTTCGACCTATCAGAGGAAATACTCTCAATCTCTGTGTGAAGGGCTAAGACGCCAAGATCTGGAACAACCACCCAAGAGGAACAAAAACCCCTACCTAGCCATTTGCGATGCATAATTGGGGTAGCCTCCACTTTACTCGTGATCATTTCAAAGATCCTTGACTCGACCAGAGTGAGGAGAAGGTCGAGGGTCCCAGAGACCACAAAAATGCGCTCGATTTGTTCCCAGCCGATTTGAAAGGGATTCGCCTTCCATGTGCATGCATCGATTTTCGTTCAAGATGGGCATAAACCTTCGAAGCACTGAGGTTGAACCAACAATGAAAGAGGGTCCGAAAGGAGGTATTGAAATGGCCGGATACTTCAGGTAATTTATCCTATTTCGTATAAAGGTAATGGTTAGTCCGGGTCAAGTGGTAATCGAAGAAAGGAGGAACAACAATTATGGCACTGAGAACAACATATTATCGCCAGAATGGGGCCACCGTGGAGGGATTTGCATTGATTACCGGAAATCAACAAAGCTATCTAAAGGATCATTTCCCATTGCCATTTCTGCATCGATGTCGGATCGACAATCGCCATGAATACTATTGCTTTTTGGATGGATACTCCGGCTACAACCAAATCGCTATAGCCCCTGAGGATCAGGAGAAGACGACATTCACATGTCCCTATGGTACATTCGCCTTCAGGCGGATGCCCTTTGGACTGTGCAATGCATCGGGCACATTTCAAAGATGTATGATGGCCATCTTCTCCGACATGGTTGAAGACAACGAAATCTTCATGGATGATTTCTAAGATTGCAATTCATTTGACAACCTGCCCGAGAATTTGAGATCGCTTTGATAAGATGTGAGGAGACCAACTTAGTACTCAATCGGGAGAAGTGCCATTTATGGTACAAGAGGGTATCACACTAACATCGATTTCAAAGAAGGAATGTAGGTAGACAGAGCGAAGATTGAAGCAATTGAAAAGTTACCTCCACTTCATCAAGAAAGGATTAGAAGCTTTTTAGGCACGTTGGATTTCATGTGCGCTCATAAAGGATTTCTCAAATTGAAAAACCGTTGTTCAACCTTTCGTACAGTGGTCCCATTTGAGTTTGATTCAGTGTTTCGTGATGCTTTTTAGTGTTGAAGGAGAAGGATCTCATCTATTGTCGGGCTCCGCATTGGTCTTTTCCTTCGAACTTAGTAAACACGCAGTTTGATTTTATGATTGGGGGCAAAGCATCGCGTAAACGAGAGAAAATTTCCAAGAATCTACTATGCCAAACAGAACTTTGAACGATGCTCAACACTACGCCACTGCGTAGAAAGAACTTTGGCTATTGTCTTTGCTTTGACAAATTCAGTCTTATCCGATTGGTAACAAGGTAGTAGTCCACATTGATCACTCGCGGTATTAAATACCCGATGACTAAGAAAGATGCCAAACCTCGATTAACCGGCAGTTCTTTCTACGCGGTAAGAATTTGATGTTGAGATTAAAGACAAGAAAGGCAATCGAGAACCAGTAATGATTATCTTCACGATTGGAAGGGGCAAGGATGATGTTCAAGTGAATGACGACTTCAGATGAGAAACTCTTAGCTATCGAGGACAAGAGGGCGCCTCCATGGTTTGCAAGATTATGTGAATTATTTTATGCTAAGGTAATCCCTTCAATTTAACTATCGTAAAAGAGGTTTTCGCCCACTTGAAACACTACTATTGGGAGGAGCCAATCCTCTATAGACATTGCGCTGTCCAGGTGATTCGGAGATGTGTACCCGAAGATGAAATGAACAGTGTTTTAAACCACTGCCACACGCTACTCCCGTAGACATTGGTGGCCAACCGAACAAAGAAATTAAAGTTCTCCACGTTTCTACTAGCCTACTCATTTAAAGAGTGCCTACTACTTCGTATCCACATGTGACAGAATAACAACGAATGGGTGGTATTTCTAAAAAGGACGAACCGCCCATGCACCCCATTCTAGAAGTAGAGCTATTTGACTTATAATGGTTCATGTTGACCATTTCTCCATCTTACAACAACCCGTATATCTTAATCGGGGCAAGACTATAAACCTTGAAGTGGTAGAAGCCATTCCGACCAAAGACCAACGATGCCAAGGTCGTGGCCTCACTTTCGCGAGCCACATATTCTCACGATTTGAACCCCTCTGCACCGATCAAAGCGCATAATGGTACTCATTTCTCGCAATAAGTGATCGGCTGGGTTTTATTAAAGTATAAAAGGCCATCTACATCTCTTGTATATCACTCAAGAATAAATGGCTAGCAGAGGTGTCAAATCGAGAAATTAAGTCTATTCTGAGAAGATACCAACAAGCTCCCTAAGGATCGGGTCTAAAATCAAGACGACTGGGCATACCGCGACGCTTAAAACTCCTTTTAGTATGTCTCCGCTCAGATTAGTGTATGGCAAAGCATGCCATCTTCCGCTGAATTGGGAGCATCGGGCCCATCAAGACTAGCTTGAATATGGATAGTGCACTAGCTGGTGAGAAGCGACAGCTACAGCTCAGTGAACTAGACAAAAGCCTGGCATGATAAACACATCACCAAGAAGGAGTTCACGGCAGGACAACAAGTTCTATTGTTCAATTCCCGCCTAAAACTCTTCCCGAAAATCAAGTCTAGATGGTCCGGCCTTACGCTACTTCAAAGTCTTTTCTACATGGTGGAGCAGAAATTACACATCCCGAGAAAGGCACATTCACCGGTCACCACCCCAACGGCCGGGGTTGCATATTTGGAGGAGAGTTCCATGAGGAAAGCGTATCATTCCTTTGGCCGTGACCGTGACAAAGCACCGTAAGTGGTCATACGAGCTCGGGTCCCCGAGCACATTGAGATTCAGGGCCGTCAAGCTAACGACATTAAACAAAGCGCTTCTTGGGAGGCAACCCAAGTTTTTCTGAGTGACATTTTTATTGCTCGTTTTCGATATTATTATTGGTTTTGTTTTAATCTGCTTTCTGGTTGTTTACTTCGTGACTAGCAAACGCAGGTACTAGGGAGGATCCGTTTGTGCAGAGCATTACAAGTCCAGAGTGTCCCATTTACAAGGGCTACTTAATGTGAAATTTTTAGAAGCCTTCTCTGTAACGTCGCACGGCACAGAACGCCGCCACGCCAATTTTACCTTCTCCTCGAACGTCAGCGACGGATTTCCAACGCCGCGACGCTGATTTTGAGTATCTCCGAACGTCGCTACGTGGATTTCCAAAGTCGCGACGCTGATTTTTACATCAAACGCCACGACGCAGAGTTCAACGCCGACGCTGAATTTAAATCGAACGCCGCGACGCTAATTTTATGTCTCCGAACGTCATGACGTTGATACCCAACGCCGCTGACAATTGCTTAGTCCCATTCTTCTGAACGCCGCGACGTCACCAACGTCGCATGCTCGCTCGCTTTTAAGGCCAAAATAGCCCATTTTGCTCTTCACTTTCAGACACCGACCGCTCAACCCTAGCAACCTTGCGCACCCATCCTCACCTTCCTCGCCGAGCTCTCATCACGCCGGGTCGAGGTCTCGCTTTATCGCCTCCGACCTCTTTTTCGCACATCACTTAGACCATTACACATCGGGTTCATTTTCACCCTTGCATTCTACACCACCCCGCACTCGCTCGGCATTAACAAGAAGCCATCTGTGGTTCCTATCGCATTCATACAATTTGGCCACGGAGATCTTTTAGGTTTACCTCTAATGTCATATTAGGTTATCAGAGGGGTATGTGAGTCCCATTTGTGGTGTTTGAGCCATTAGTACACTTAGTTAGTTTTTCGATTTTTTTAGTGCACACTAGGTGTTTCTAGAAGTTTTGTCTTAGCCGGGTGGTGCGCCAATTTGGTGCCATCACCACTTGCATTCTAGGTTCTGCCTCTAATGTCTGGCAAAAGGCAAAAATTGTCTACCAAGCGGGGTCGATCTAGCGAGGACCCGACCCCAAATTATGATGTCACGCGGTTCATCAATGAGGGGGCCGCCGACTTGGTCGGCAAAGATTTGCAAGAACCGATCGTCACGCAAGGAGAAGGGTTTCACCATCCCACGACTTCTTCTCGCAAACTATAGGCGCCATGGATGGCGAAGCAGGTCAACCACCCCATCCGAGCCGCATGAGTGTGGTGTGAGAGTCTGACGCACCTCGCTCCCCATGTCTTAAGAGCGAAAGTGAGGGCATTGGTCGACTTCGGAGTCGATCAATAGCCATTATAGTCTAGATCATGTCCCCTCCGAGCCGCCTCGACCGGCTTTACGAAAGCACTCGACCGCCACCCCGAGGTCATTCAATCTCGACTTAATGGCCCAGGGCAGGAGGAAAATCAACACGAGGGCCATGCAGCTCCACTTCAAGGCCAAGCACTTACCTATATCCTCAAGGTATGGCATCATCACGCCACGCTCCGTCCCATCACACGAACGGTGTGAAGTGACAGCTGCCGCGCCCCGCCTCAACTATGCCATCATACGTGATATGCAATTTTGATGTCTGCAGGTTATGTGAGGATGCTATCTTCCATAACCGGATCACGCCGAAATGAATCAGCACCTTCCTCATTTGGCTTATGCAAGCCAGCCGGTGCTCCTTGATGATAAATGAGACGGGCTCCACCCGATTAAAGCCATATCTCTCAAGAGGGACAAACCGGGTGTCCCGCGACCTGAGGGGGCATATGATTCCGCCATGAGCCCGCACGAGGACGAGCCTCATGACTCATCAGGCCTGCTTTGACTCCTTACATCCTCAGGAGGATTGGCCAGTCCTCGGTCCGATCCACACCTCCACCACCACCACCCCATCCATCCACCTGAGGCAGCCCCTCCAAATTTCTTCACACCCGACCCCCGACCTGGTGCTCTCCCCATCGAGCGCTTGACGATTCCTGGGGACGACCCAGAGCACCGAGTCCTCGTCACACAGACATGGAGGCCTCCGTGCTGATATATGACCGGTGGCCGCCAATCAGCCACCATTCTTCAAAGAATAAAGAATCTCTTGCAGCCTACCGTGACAAATTTCTCGCCTATCACCAGCCGCCACTAATTCCTCCGCAGACATCTCACTGGGAGTCTTTCTACCCTAATATTCATTTATTGCCGTGGGGACACCGGCATTTTTGGGGTGTGGTGATCGAGTTTTTTGCCAGATTTGTTTAGGTCAGGTTTTGATTTTCGTATTTGTGTGGTATTTTTCTTTCGTTTAAGCATGCTATTGGTTGTCTGCTTAGTTTCAATTTATTTTGCTTGTTTGTTTCTTTAGTTTCACTTATTTTGTTCATACCCGAATTTAATGAGTCATGTTAGCTTTGTTTGCGTTTGTTTGCATGTGTGTTAGGTCATTCTTATAATGTGAGTAGTCATGTGTAGGTAGTCTGTATGTGTGCCAGTGTTGAGAGTCAAGGATTGCTTTTGGATCGAATTCACTATCGATATGGAAGGACGGATGCATATGATGCTCGATGCCTGCAATTAGGTTGAATAGGTAAGGTTTAGTGAACCACTCCGGTAGTCAAGAAACCATTTCTCAAGAGCCCTACTGGCCCACACACTAATGACCTTCAAAGTAGGTGCCAGACTCACTACTAAAGCTCGACAAACCTAGGAGTCTCTAACTGACTTCAAGTGGGATGGGACACCCAATCAAAAGAGGATTGCCACATCCCAACTAAAAGATAAAATGAAAAAATAGAAAAGTGAAAAGAAAAAAACAATAGGCTAGAAGTAGAATAAGCGGATAAATCCAATCGAACTCGGCACACCTGAGGGGCCTTTCAAAGCCTAATGCCCTAAGCCAATCGGGCCGGGAGTCATTGACTTCACTGCCCGCTACATGGGGACAAGAAGATGGATCATTTCAGGCCAACCTAGGCCATTGAGTTTGGTTGAGTGTTCCCGGTGAAGTTTGAAGGAATTTAATGCATGGTGCCTCTAACCAATCAGCGGGAGCCACTAATGGATCCCCGCAGAACGCTCATCTAAAAGTCTCTGCACTGTATTCTTCATTTTTTTAGGTATTTAGAGATAATTAGGTATTTTGGTATGAATAAAAAGGGTGCGTTTCTATCCTTTCTTAGTTAGCTTCTTCCACTAGGTGAGTTGAGCTTAAGATTGGGGTGTTTCAACTTGTATACACTAGAGGTCATTCATTCGACGCACATACTGGCCCTTGGGAAAGGTTAATAATACTGATGGAATTTGAGGCACTATTCACTTTTACCTATTCCAACCGAAGTTTTTCAAAGTCAAACACCTGTAGAGGTAATCATGTGAACTTCAAACAAAACAAAGAAAGAAGGTGAGCTCTGGCCCAATTTGATCCTCCGAATTTATCATCAAGGTGCAATACGCTACTCGTATAGCCTCAGAAAGCATGGGTGTGTTAGGTTTAGAGTCGGGCCTCGCTGGGACAAGCAAGAAACTAAGTTTAGGGGTGATGAGTGCCTAAAACACTCATATTATACCCAGCCGGTTTTCATTTTTCACGTTATTTTATATAGTTTCATAGTTTTATGGCTAGACTCGAATTGGTGTTTCGTGTGGACGCAGGCATCGGAGCAAAAGGGCAGCCGCTGGAAGCAATTTCAGAGCATATGAGGCATTGCATGAAGAGGTCCGAACGCCGCTGAGCGGCCCAACGCCACGACGCTCCCACGTCATGGACGCCCCAACGCCGCGACGCTATCAACTGACGCAGAGTCAATAAGCGAAACGCCGCTACCGCCTCAACGCCGCGATAGTCACGCTGAAGTCTCCGCTTCGCGATTAAAGCAATGGAGGCTAGACGGAGGCATCGGGGAATGGTATGACGTGGCACGGAAATCGAGCAGAGTGACGTAATCTTTGAAGGAAGAACCCTGACTTTGTATTGTTTCTTTGATTTGGATAATGGAACTTATGTTTTATATATCACATACTGTTTTCTATGATCATCATGTTCTTAGATCTATACCTAGGGTCTTGCTGAACTCCGTCAATGCTTGATGGATTAAAGTTGATTAATTTATATTATTTAGTTATTTATGATTTATTATTATCCCGCTTTTACATCTATAGATCAATTATATGGTAATGTTTGGCTAACATTAGATGCGTTCATTCTAGAGATCCAGATCTGAGAGATGAGGATACCTAGGATATGAGCAGAGTGTTCTTGCTGAGTCGCTAATGTAGAGATATCTCGATCCCGAAGGTGGCAAATAAGATTGAACATTTAAGATTTCGAAAGTACCGAATTGATAGAGATATACCCAACTCTACTAGCTAGATAGGCGAATACACTCCCTCTCTCGAGAGAGGGTATCCGCATAAGATCACCTAGTCATTAAGAAATCATAAATAAACTCGAATAACTTATCTTAAGAAATATCCATCGAACGTATGTGGGAGACATAGCCCTAGTCTTCAATACACAAAGAATCTCGGGAAGATCGAGAAGTTAGCTGAAATTCACACATTTGATTTCTTCACAATACGCCACTTTATAATATCTAAAAGCAATATCTTGTGATTCAATTCCCTCCCGCCCCCGCGGATCGACATATCCGTATCTTTCGTACATTATATTACGGGGCGACGCGTGCACTTGCGCGTGATAGGCGTATATTTACATCACGCTGCCTATCAAGAATATGGATGCCATATGGGTGATAGTAGATCGACAACGGTCTCGCCATTTTCTACCGCTAATGTTGAAGATTCATCAAAAGTCACAAATCAGATGTAGATGATAGTGAGACCTATGGGGCGTCTCAGCTGATAGTGTCGATCGAGACCCTGTGTTCACATCCAAGTTTTGGCCTAGTTTGCAAACAAAGGTTAGGTATCGCACATTTCAAAGGATAAAGATTTCCATCCGCATGTATGGACAGTCGTAGAGGACTATTCAGACGTTAGAGGATAAGTGCCGAGAGTCAGGTGATGGAATCAAAGGAAGCCTGATACTCAATTTTGGCACTAATGGAGTTTGGCCTACAACAATAGCCACGTAATTCGTGATAGATATGGCTCCATTTGAGGTACCATATATGGTAGGAAATGTAGGACTCCAAAGTAGCCGGGACGAGCCAGAAAGAAGACTAAGAGCCCCCGAACTAGCACAGATCACTCGTGAAAGTGAAAGTTGTTCGATAACCTAAAGATAGCAAGAGATAGATGTAAAGCAGGACAACCGTCAGAGACTTGCAATTCGAGATAGGTGACAAGTATTTTTAAAGATTTCACCTTGGAAAGGTGCGCTGAGATTGGGAAACGAGGTGTTTAGTCCGAGGTATACTGGACTCCAGGAGATCAGGAGCAAAGTGGGGCCAGAGGCTTACAAATTGAAGTTACCCCGAGTTATCAAAGATACATGATACATTCCATGTAACATGTTATGAAATATATCCCAGATCCTTCACATGTGTATTGAGAGAGCAACCAAAGGCAATTAAAGGAGAATTCGACGTGATGAGAGATACCGCGCGTATCAGGACGTAAGGAAAAGGTGTTGAGAAGTAAAGTGATTCCATTAGTTAAAGTCTTATGGAAGAATCATGAGAGGGAGGCAACTACTTGGGAGCCAGAGGCCCAGATGCGCCGTAAGTACCCTCACTTATTTTCCGGATGAGGTATGTTCCTTCCTTTCTGAGCTGAAGCTTGGTCTGGCTTTATGACGAAATGTTCCTTGTAAGGAGGGGAGGATTTATAACACCCCGTCCCGAGAGAGTGGCAAAGACATGATACCGTAGGTGTATAAGAGTACCAAGTGTCACACCTGTATTTGGAGACTAAAGTAGAAATGAAAGTTTATGGAACCCGGAATTGGTGGTATTAAACCAAGGGTATAATGGTCACACAAAAAGGGTATGGGAAATCATAATCAAGTAGAGATGGGCCACAATACAAATGACATAAGCCATAAATTGCAATATTAAAAAGTTGAGTGGGAATCTCGAGAGATGACATTTCAATATATAATTTAGGAAAATATGAGACTAAATGTGAGACAAACAAAGAATTCATTTGTCTCATACTTTGCTGGGGGTTCACGGTTTTGAGGAGGATAGGAGAGAGCTAAGAGGAGGAAGAGAAGGAAGAAGAAGGAGAGGAGAGTCCAAAGATCATGTATGTTGTCTTAGAATCAAATATATTTTTGATTCCCAGGGTTTCTGTAAGGAGAATTCGATGTCTTTCGTCTAGGTTTTGTAAAGGTCACACAAACTCAATTGTTAAAGGCAGAGTAAAAACCTCAATTGATGTAAAAGAAACATGGAATCATCAAAATTATGTGGTTTTAAAAAAGAATTGTGACCTAGGTTGTAGTTCTGGATTTCCACCTAAGGTTTTGAGGTTTGAGGTTCCATAGCACCAATTTAAGTGTTAGAATTGTTTTGATGAGTCTAAAGTTGGTTTTGAGGTATTGCTGAATTATAGAAGTTGTATGGAGTGAATTAAAGGCAAAAGTGGCAAAAGGAAGTTAAATTTAAGAAGTGTACCTACACCCCACCGTAAGCAAAAGTGTAATTCCATACGAACAAAGGTGCACCCAGACACCTCGGCCTGTTCCTATTTCGACCAGTTTTCGTAGATTTGTTTTGGCTAACTTACCCATTTCTTATCTGGCTTGAGTAATCCAAGTGGCACGAAACCAGGACTCAAGGAAATCCAAACCTAAAGAAATAGGCATTGTGAAATTTGATCCCAAGTGGCTCAGCAAACGCACTCAAAGTGGGGGCCGCGTGCAAGCCAATTCCTGCATCACCTGGACATAGAGTAGTCCGGGTTGTTTCGACGTAATCGGTGCCTCTGTCTAATCGGGTGATTTCAGTTGAAGAACCTTAGCACCTTAGCTTTAAAGAAAGGAGGGAAGATGACTAAGTCTAGGAAGCACGTTAAGCGGCGCGATTAGACAATATGTGCGTCGATTCTGCTTGAGTTATAGGTTAAAGTAAAGGCGAGGGAAAGTGTGGAACTGTTCAAGTTTAGCAAAGAGGTGAGTGTGTTCTAAACTCATTTCCAAATACTAGTGTATTATTATTATAATCGTTTTATATTTAGTGTTTCTATGGTTTTGAATGAAACCATTTTCAAGAAGCAAGCAATGAGATAAAAGCAAGCAAAATGGTTATGAGTTAAACCATTTTGAAAGTATGCTTACTGGTTTTAAAATTGTAAACCATAATTAAGCAAGCAAGCAAGTAAGCAATGGTTTTGGAATAATTAAACCATTTTTCAGTTAAAGCGTAAGTAAATGGATTTCAAAGTGTAAAACCATTTTACAAAGAGCAAGCAAGCAAGCAAAGAATATTTGGCGTAAAAACAAGGCCTTCAGAATGTAAGGAAGCAAACTGTCGAGGTATTCAGACGCACCTGCGGGTGTTAGGGATCTCGCTACATGTATCAGAAGTTTTGCCTTCGGTCGGCAACTGACATGTACATCATGCATTTAAAGGAGACCGTGGCACGCATGTGAGTATAAGGTTATGAGCTCTAACTGGGCGGGCGATGGCGACACGAGGTCAATTCCAACGATATCACCGAAAAGGTGATGCTGAAGCCAAAGGTCCTAACGCACGTCGAGCACAAAAGTTCCCAGGTTCACTAGGTACAAGAAGCAAAATAAAGCTCCAATGGTTGATGTTTTATACATGATATACGCTTTGAAAATCACCATCGTTCTGGCCGCCAAGGCTTCCGGAGAGTTTCGCTAAAGCAAACGGTCGAGCCTGTGCCCCCGCGACTTAAACGACGGCTGAGCCAAGCTCTCGTGGGTTTTATTTTCAAAGCATGCGGTTGAGCCAAGGTTCCCGTTTTATGAAAAAGTTTTGAGAAACTTTTAAAGCAAAAGGTTTGTGAAAGGTTTAAAAGGACTTTTCAAGCAAGATAAAGAAAGCAAGAGAAATTATGAGAAGTTTTAGAAACTTTCAAGCAAGCAAAGCAAAGTAAAGCCGCAGGCCATTAAAGAAAGTTTGCATAGCTGAGGTTTTCCGAAAAGCAAACCTTATAAAAGATACACTCATCGAGCTCGTTTAGCCTATTATTTTGCATTTAAAACTATTTTCCAGTATTGTACGCAAGACGCGCCGGGAGCACAATAGGATTGGTCCTGACATCAGTATAAGTGTTGTGTATTAATTATATTTTGTAAGAACATACTTTGAAATTGTATAATGGGACATATGTATGTACATAGTTAGTTGTGAGAATGTGTTGGTATGCTGGTTGCCATGTTTGGATATATGGATTTAGAGTAAATTGGATGTATACAGGATTTGGAATTTGACTATGTGCACTGGCTATGTCATTAAGCCTGCGAAGATTTTACCAAATCCTGCTAGGAAAATAAAAGAAAAAATTTTTATCTGAGGTTTAATTGCTAACACGGCTTCGCTTCATAGGATTTCTAGTCAGCAGCTGCACCGGGGGATTTGGAGGGGTACGGCACACCCGCCGCCGGCAAAGGTGTGTCACTTACTCATGTTGCGGATTATATCAGACCGCTTGGCATGTGCTTACGCAGGCGATGCATTCTGTGGCAGCTCCCGTACAAAGGAGACTCGCCCTGATTTTCTTGAAGTGGCTGTCGCGGGTAACCCGACATCCACTTGTATTCCGCGGGTTAACGGTAGTCAACGGACCCCCTATTTAAAGCCACAGTTTGGTATCGAGCTTTAGTATACCAATACCTAGGAAGCTCGGGTTTGGGTATCCATCACCACTAGGTGGTTTGATGTGGAGTGTAGGTATATGGAAACCTATAGATTGATAATTTGGGCTTAGGCCATAGTTGAGTGAAAGCATCACCACTAGGTGTGGGTCGATGCTAGGCATAGGTATGAGATACTCTAGAAAATCACGGACAAAACAAGACACTACATGTACGTAGGTTAAGTGTTTTGTGATTTTGGTGAATTATTGTGTGTTTGGTGTGCATGGCATGTTTCATGTGTTGAAATTTTATGTGTTGGTGATTAGCATGGATGTGTTAGAAAATATTTTAGAAAATATTTTTAGTGGTACAGTGTACAAAACTGGGAAAGAAAATGAAGAAAAAATAAATTTTAATGAATTTATTTGGATTAGAAATGAAGAAAAATAAACTTCATAAATTAGTTGGGCTATTAGGTGATGAAAATAATTTTCTAGGGTTTTACAGTGTAAAACTGAAGAAAATTGAGTGAAATAATTTTTGTTATGAAATTATTAGAGTATTTTGAAAAAATGGGATAAAATAAATTTTTATAAATTTATTTGGGTGTTATGGAAAATGAAAAAAAAATGCAAACATGTATTTTTCAGAAATTTTCCAAGAGCTAGAACTAAAAAAAATGTCAGGCGTAACCGTTCATATCGTCTAAATGATATTGTGAGAATCAGACATGTAGAATGATCGTATCATACTGGGAAGTAATTGTATTTGGTGAGTCAAGAGGTGTGCAATACAAACATTGTATTGCGCTAGACGGTAGGGAGTGGCTTTCAGAGAGAGTGGCTGGGTAGGTTAGCAGAACTGCACGTGAGACAAAGGACTAGTGAGAGTATGTGTCACGATACACCATCAGACGTGATCGAGTACCGAAGAGGGGCAGAATAGATCGCAATACACCCTGTATCGCGGACTCCAGGCAGCCTGAAGGCTGGCGTTTGCACGCAATACACATAGTGTATCATGACCAAGGTGGCTAGGCGGCTGGGCATTGTGTCGCGAGGTCGGCCACGATACGGCCATGCCTGTGCACGCACAAGCCCCACGACACGGCAAGGCTACCGCGACACTCCAAGACGACATCCCGCGACACCTACCACCACTCTACCACGACATCGACCGTGAGCGCCCACGACACGGCTTAGCCATGCGCCGCGCCCGGCGCGCTTATGTGTGCCTGGGATACTTTTGCGCTCATGATCCGCTCGTTTTCAACCCGGTTTTTCGACCGGTATTTTCCCGAGTCACTAATGAACACTGCTCATTGTAAAATAAATTTTTGAAAAATATATATATTTTAAATTTAATTAAATAAATAAAATCATAAAATTTGATAAAATTTCTTAAAAATAAAATTTTTGAAAATAAAATTTTGTTGAAGATAATACTTTAAGTGTAAAATTGATTGCCTTGCATTACTTGTAAATGCAAGGGCAATGCATATACACTGATTTATGTGTATGAAGAGTATCTCGGGGCGGTGTTTATGCCTTAGAGATACTGAATTGGAATTGAACGTGCCATGTTGATTGTGTAGATGGCTAGTAGAGGACGAGGACGTAGACGACGGCCCACGGGCACCGGTCAAAATCACTGACAATCGACCACCGCCGTATTTGATCTACGGCCTTGTAGAGGTCGAGGTGTTGCAAAGAGCTCATCGCACAGGCTGGTATAGCAGGTAGACAGGAAGATCCTAGTAACCTCTAGAGGTTTAGGACCCATCATCCTCTGACTTTCACAGGGGGAGAAGATCCGATGGTGACAAACCATTGGTTCATGTAGATCGAGAAGGTGTTAGAGGCCATGGAGATTACCTCTGACACTACCAGTATTAGACTAGCTGCGTTCCAGCTAGAGAATGAGGCCCAAGTATGGTGGAAATGGTAAAGGACCTCTAGGGACCTTAGAGGAGCCGTTGTACGTGAGTTCTCCCCTAGGGACTAGGGCGAGACTAGGGATGATATGTCGAGGTTGCGAGTTAGAGATCTCGACTCTACTCACAAAGGGACCCGAGGATCATGGACATGTCAGTTCGGCGTCATCTTAGTGATGGATTACGATAGCTTAAGGTGGATCGTTATCGGGACAGAGCGAGAGGGTTACCGCCATACGTAGCAGGACGTACTGTATGATATTTTGCGACAAGCATGACGCGGTTCTGCATGCATACGAGTCCGCTTCAGGATAAGAAGGGTTGGCTATTAGCCTTTACTTCCTAGAGGACGAGGGAGATACTGTGACTGATCTACCTCGAGTCAGATGCTAGTATGTGGATGTTTTTCCTGTAATAAAGCACTGACTACCTCCACAGAGGGTAGTGACTTCAATATTGTGTTACACCTTGCATTTTACCCATCTCTATGACTCAAGATAGAATAACACTACTGGCTGCGTGAACTCGCAGTTCAAACATGAGAACTACCGGATAAGGGGTTTATTAGACTGGCACTTCACCATGGGGTGCTCCCGGTTCTGCTTTATGAAAGAAGGACAAGACCCCTTTGATCGTGGCATTGATTACAAAAGTAGCTTTGAACAGTGTTATGATCCGCACCTGGTGCACTCATTACCGAGGATCGAAGGGATTATTCACTACTGAGAGGAGCAATTCAGTCTACTTCAAGATAGACCTTCGCACCGGTTACCATCAATTGAGGGTTAGGGAGACAAATATACCTAAGACGGCGTTAGGACGCGTTATGGGCACTTGAGCGATTATGATGCCCTTTGGATTGATGAACAAGGCAAATAAGATTCACGGACCTCATGCATGTGGTGTTCAACCTTATCTAGATCAGCTTTGTCGTAGTCTTCGATGACATCTTGATCTACTCCCAATCAGAGAGAGAGCATGAGTATCACTTGAGGATTGCTTTAGAGCCGCAGAGATCCATCGCTGTACGCTAAGTCTGAAGTAAGTGCGAAGTTTTGGCTTATCGAGGTGAGATTGGGACACGGGTGTTAGCATCGAGGTCGCACACTCCAGAGAAGGTTGAGGCAAAGTGATGAGCTGGGAGAGACCAGTCGTCAAATCTTCGAGATACGAGTTTCTGGGATTGGTCGGTATCACAGAGATTCGAGAATGTCAAGGTCCATTCGGGGCAAGATTGTAGGATTTCACACGGATATGTGACTCATGGTCGGGACGACCCCGACCATGTGAGAGAAATCGAGGATACTCTGGAACACTCCGGGATAATGGGTGTTGGTAGCAAAAGGAGGACTGGGTTTCTCCTAGTTCGGGGAAGAGTGCGTAAGACTTCGTCTACACTAGTTTCGTGGACTAGGGCTAGGATCAGCAGGAGCGACTGGATCGCCCCTGCAGACGTGGATCCCAAGACTGGGACAAAGACAGCCCCGCCTAGATGTAGAACATGAGAGACACGCAATTTCATTCCTCCACACCCTAGTACGGCCGAGGAACCAGCTTTAAGCCGGTGCTGTATAAAGCACTCCCCAACATACGTATAGGCCGAGGGGCCAGAGCGGGTTGAAGTCGTGGAAAGATCAGAGTCACAGCTGGTGCGCGGGTGTGGACCTTAGGGTGGTAGACATATTGAAGTTGACGCTTGACATGGATGAGCTGACACCCATCGAGCTGTCAAGATTTGAGATCTTTAGCCGGTTGTCATAATCATAATTTATACTGATTTTTAGCTTATACAAGGCCTTTAGAGAAGCCAGGTATAGATGTTCTTCCTAAGATTTAGGTGAGAGTCGACTCGATAGGTTGATTATGGAGCGAGAGACCTCTCAGATTCCCGCTTCATGGTGGACCCAGGATTGGGTGTCACAGTATGGCATTATTGCGTTCGAGTGCACTAGAATATCCGCGAGTCGGGTGTGGGTGCACTCCAGATGGGGCCATTCACCACTCTTAGTGAGTGGGTGGAGTTTGTCTTTAGACTACGCCCAATGAAGACTCATAGTTCAAGCTTCGAGGCCCAAATATACTAGGAGGTGGTCATGTGCAAAGAGGGGGCCGCGAACCCTCTAAGGTGAGAATCGGAGTTAGGGTAAGAGACCGGGGAGATATCCGAAATTTCGTGTGAATGTAAGAGGGTCAAGTGTGTTTGGTGCTGGTATCAGCCTCTAAATGAAAACACACGATCAAGTATCACGTAGACTTAAAGTCAATGATGAGTCGAGTGACTCTCGAGGCTCGATACCCTTGTAAATCGTGACAGTGTTGTCGAAATGACGCGGGCTCTGGAATGGATGCCCATGAGATGGACTGATTGACTGGCCCAAAGGGATTGTCGCGATTGTGACCTTGAGAGGTTAGTGTCAGGTAGGTTATGTCAGATGGATTATACGGGTGTTAGAGGACATGCCGCGAGCATGCGTCTTAGATCATAAGGGGTAGAGGATAAATTGCCTCTTAGTGGAATTCACCTACAAATAACAAGCTACTAGCAGCAGTACAGATGACACCATATGAGGCATTGTAATGGGAGGCCATGTAGATCACTGCATGTCAGACCCAGGTGGGAGAGAGCCCACCCGGGTCCCGATCTGATTGAGACACCTCTAAGAAGGTGAGCTTGATGATAGCCTTCCTCACGCCAGAGCCGGCAGTATGGGCTATGCACGTGCCAGACGCCAAATCTTAGAGTCTGGCGTTAGTGATCGCCTTTTGAAGGTGATGCCTAAGAGAGGGATGATCGCCTCCGGCAAGCCACGAAGCCATCGTCGAGGGTTTCATCATCGGGCCTTCGAGCCACTCGAGAGGGTAGGCACAACTTATGCATCGGTTAGCAAGCATCGCCTAACATGTCAGGTGTCCACGAGGTATTTCACGCTCCATGTCTCTAAGTATACCCGTGATCCAAATTATGGTGGATTGGGACGATTGAGGTTGACATCGACGGGACCTTTGAGTGAGGACCAGCATTTATGATACCATGACTGTGTTTCAGGATGCAAGATCGTGAGGCTAGTGAGAGTGCTATGGAGGCACTAGGGAGTGAAGAGTCAACGGGAGCGCGAGGACACACACGCGGCTACCTATCCCTTCTCATTTAGGGATGAAAGACGTGGTTTAGTCATTTAAGAGTTAGTACCCACCGCTTACATGCATGGTAGAGTACACGTTGTGTATGCATGTGAGTGAATGTGATTGTCCAGAATTTCGGGACGAAATTCCTTTTAAGGAGGGGAGAATGTAAGACCCGAGAAATTCCAAATTATGGAATAAGGGCAAAATCGTAATTTCGATTATAAAATTGAAATTTCAGCTAAAAAAATCCGTAATTTATTCTCTAGATCTCAGATGATGAAACGGATTTCACCGTTGGAATCGTCTCAAAAATCTAGTTAGCACGTAAAATTTTCGTTGAATTCGAGACAATGAGTTGATTAATGCCGAGGCATCATTGCTCGAGTGTCAGGTAAACGAATTTCGATGAGACGAAAGTCACACATAATACGTACTCATGTGCCATAAGTGGTATGAGTAGAGAAACGATTTAAACGGACGCCGAGATAAATAGCCAAATATCAATTCTAGTGTTATGACATAAATTACTATTTCTTGAATTTGATTTAAGTCACTAAAGGACAAGATAGTGAATAGTTCTTCTTCTCTTCAT
Source organism: Tetrastigma voinierianum (assembly GCA_016808115.1). NCBI lineage: Eukaryota > Viridiplantae > Streptophyta > Magnoliopsida > Vitales > Vitaceae > Tetrastigma > Tetrastigma voinierianum. Next base: position 91,146 of record JAEQBH010007261.1, on the reverse strand, counting down.
TAAGCCCCAAAAGAAAACGAGACATTTTGAGATCCAATAATTTTCTTTTTAGAGGTTTTATAGAGAGAGCACTTCTCTTCTAAATTTGTACGCGATCCGACTGGCTTCATAAATGCGCAAGAAGCAAACCGTCTACGCGGAGAGGGTCGCATTTGGTACTCGGGGATTTAGAGTTTTCTCAAACTCCGAGAGGTGCTTCTCTCACTCAAGGCTTTATTCCCTTTAAATACTTCAGAAATGTTCGAAATTCGATCGAGGCCTTGAACGACCGTTTGATCGGTCCCAAAGCTTGGGACCGAATTGATTTGATTTATTGAACCCAACGTGAGCAGCCCGTAACCGTGAGGGACTGTTTGGGTCTTTAATAGCATAAATTATGCTTTAAATCATGGATTGATTTGATGAGGCCTAAATGGTCGTTTGAAATGCAAAGTTCACAAAGTGAACCGACATGAATGGATGTGTTGAACCTAAAACCTAGGTAGTTTTACCGCTCAGAATAGTGATACTAAATCTATTTTGGTGAAAATGGGTTTGGCTTGTTTATCTAAGTTGAATTTACTTCTGGTGAGTTTGATAATTAGCCCAAGTGAGCTAATTTTCATGTATGAATTGATTACTACATGATATATTAGATCAAAGTGTGATTTGGGCATTATGTGAATCAGTGATATATTTGCATGTGTTATATGAGTTATTGAAATGACATCATAATGCATTTCATATAACTGCAGCCTAGAAATTAGGCAGAGTGCATGACATGGAAAATTGAAAGAAAACTAGTGAATCGTTTGAAACGAATTTCACAGATGATATTCTGAGAATTGGGCTGGGAGATGGGCCAACAGACATTTCAATGAGGACTATGACTGTTTCGCAAAGCTCACCAACCACCCGCCTCGGAGGGTGGGCTCACATTTTTACCGCCGAATATTTTAGTATATTTTCAGAACCAAACATTTGTTTTTGAAAAACACTACACCACAAAGTGGCTGAAAGTGAGGAGCGCTGTGTGAGACTCCTACATGGATGGTACGTAGACATTCGAGTAGAATCAATGAATTTGCTTGAAACAAGGTTTATTTTGGAGCATTGCACTAGCAACTCAGCAGGAGCAGCCTGCCTCAGGTGATTCCTCCCATCATACTAGTCACCCCGCCAAACCCTCATTTACAAAAATAGTGAGTCGTGAGAACGCCCGTCCAGAGTCGAGTTTAAATAAGAAAGTTTTTGAGATCAGCCAAGACTGCGTAATTAAAATGTTAGAGTTCTAATATGTGTTAGAGAAGGAGAATTGATTAATTTCTCTTGAAACTATCGGGATATAAGCCATGTGACGATGAGGCGAAGCATAAATCATGGTCGCTTTTCTTTAATTTCATGCTGTGATTATATTGACCGCTGTGACAGTTTATGCAAGATGTATTCGGGGTAAAGCTCCCGTACAAAGAAGACTCGCTCGATTTTCCAAGGTGGCGTCGGCAACCTTGCAAGATCCACTTGTATTCACAAGTTGACGGTAGTCAACTAATTCCCGGGTTTGGGACTACATAAAGATAAGGAAGATTTTGAATCAAGGGATGACAATTTATAAGAAGATATTCACAATTGTGTAACACTCACAATAAATAAACCTTTATGTAATATTTAGAAAAATTTCTAATAGAAGAAAATAGTTAAAATTTATCATATTGCTTTTGCTTGTACTATATTCATTTTCATGAAAAAACATATTATGGAGATAACTTAAAGTTCAATCTTTGTTAGTAAATTAGTTTTAATTTTAAATAAGGAATAAAATAAGTTCCAAATAATTAGTTCTCAGCCATGTAAAAACATGTATATTAAGATAAATAAAAGTGCATGCTATATCATCAACTTTTGAAACTAAATTCAAACTTACATTTAATTTTACATTTTTATGTAAAAACAAACAAGTCTTAGCTACCTTGTGCTTTAAATGGGACACAATCACTTTTACAATTGATTGAAACATATTATTATTATTAATATGAGAAAGATTAATTAATCGATAATATTAATTTTTTTCTTTGTATGGTTATTATAGCAACCATATGCAATATAAACTTAAAGTAGAAACTACAAAACTAAACTCCATAAATAGAACACATGGTTTTTAGTAGATATATATAATACAATTAGTTATGTAACAAGAACTTATAAACTTTTAAACTTTTATACTGTCTTTATGAAAATAAAGCTTTAATAGTTTGTTGAAAATTGCTTCTTTTTTTTTAGCATTTGTCAAAATAAAGCTTTAATAATAGCTTGTTAAAAAATGTATTTTTCTTTTCTTTTTTTTTTTAAATACATAACCATCAAAATAGGGATTCATAACAATAAAATTGCAAAACTTCTTTTTAAAAAAATTAAAACTTGAAGGCATGTTCATAAGGCAGCCTATCTCCAATTTTGGCTCAACTCTATCCTCACCTCATATTTTGGGTCAACTCTAATTTTTCTATCTCTTTCTAAAACTTGTATTCATATCAAACACTAATGTTGCCTACAAATGTATTAGCCTCAAAAATTATCTTTTATTATTATTAGTATTTTACATCAAATTTCTCCCAAACGATACATAACAAAAAACAAATATGTATAAAACTGTTAATATATATATATATATATATATATATATATATATATATATATATATATATATATATATATTTCTCCCATTTTAGGCTATTGAGGTAATTATTTTAAACCTTAAAGATTAAATAGTAAATTAAAAGAAACATAATAAGAACACAAATAGATTTATGGAGTAAAAAAATTAAAGAAAAAATGTGTAATGAAAATAAAAAATATATTATTTTTTTCTTTTATCAACTATAACATAAAAAAAAAAACGAATTCTCCAAAAAGAATCCTAACATCATATCATCCTTATGGAATTGGTCTATTGGAAATAATTAAAAGAAGAATAAGAGGAAAGAGATTTTATGATGGAAAAAGAGAGATGGGCAGCAAAAAACGCACCTTCTGGAGTTTGTAAAGCTTTCCTATGTGCTGCAACATCAATAGCATCTCATGGAAGACTTACAAAAGTTTAAGCAAAGCTAATAAGGAAACAAAAGTGTTTCGGTGGGAAATGTCTTGAGTTTTGGAGGGAACCAATTTTACTATGATGTGATAGGAGCCATTATGCATCAAACCAAAAAATATTATTTTAAATTCAAAGAGACCTAAGGTTGACAAGTGATAGCTTAGGCGCATGATGACTTTAGACTTTTTTATTTTATATCTCTTATGACTTGTATAATTAGGAGTGGTTCTTGTAAGCTTTTGAAGATAACATATTTCATTAAATTGGAATCCATTCACTTAATTGACATGTCTCATATGAGACCTTTTCATTGAAAACAAATAAATAAAATTTATTTGAAAAATGTTTAATAGCCTCAGATGAAAAAAATGTTTAATGGTCTTGAAAATTATTATTCAATTTTAAGCTTTAGTTTGGTTTCAAACTTCTTTTTCAAATTTTTAATTTATATTTTTATATTTGAAATTACTCTTTATTTTTCATTCTATTAAAAATATGTTGAGTAAAAATATTTTAAATACATTTAGGAATAAATTTTGTTTATCTTTTAAAAAATCTTAATCTGAAAAAAGATAGATATATGTCATTATATTAGATATATCATTAAAGATAATTTTACACAAATATATGGGCATATATTTTTATTATGTTTCATTTAATTGCTCTTCCTTATATTATTTTCATATTCAGTTTTTTTGGAATCGCTATTATTTTCATTCTATAAACCAAGTAGTAATGTTTATTTATTTTAATATTTTGTTGAATCTTTGTTTATTCATTTCATACTATGAGTTTGATGAGTCTTATATTTTGTTTCTTTTTATTACTTTAACTTTTTAGAAAATGAATTACATGGAAGAACCTCCTTTTTCTCTAAACTTTTTGTTTGGTATGTTTTTCTTAGGGGTTATTTTTTTGTCATTCTATCAACCCTTTACACTTCTTTCTCTCATTTTATTTCTCAATAAAGTGGTTATTTCATACATATCTATAAATGTAAAACCCGAGAAAATTCAATTCTTCAGTGCAAGAAAACGGGAATTTCAGCTGAAAATCGAAAATTCTCTAGATCCTTCGATGACTTTAAACGGGATTGCGCCGTTAAATTGTGATCGCGAAATTCAAAGGACTCCAGAAAAGTTTCGCGACTCGAGATGCTAGGAATGATTTTATTTAATTTCGTGATAAATCGTCAGTGACTTTAGGGACGAGATTTTTACGAAAATCTCGGAAGTCAGAAAATGACGTGAGTTAAAGTTCATTTAAAAGAATTGAACTGAAAAGAAATAAAATTTTTCGGGACTATAAATGGACCCGAATGAGGTAATATAAGTTATGTATCAAGATAATAATAATAATAATAATATAATATTATAATAATAATAAAATGAAAAAAAAAAAGTATAAAGGAGAGGTCAAATGGTGTGGGAGAGGGAGAGGCGTCTGGTGAGAGAGAATTTTAAATTTTTTTTATTTCTTTCTTCGTTTCTTTCTCAGATCTATGAAAATCGGACCGCAGGTTTTCTTCGGGACTAAAGGTAAAGTTGATTTACGTGACGAGAGCTAGCGTGGGACACTAAAAATCTTGAGTTTCAAGTAAACTCACGAGGTAGTTTTATCCTACTTGGTTTATTTTCGATTTAAGTGTTTTTGTTTGATGATTCTGTCGGTTTGAGGCCCTTTTAACTATTTGGCTTGATCGGTCCCAAAACTTGGGACCGAATTGTTGGAATTTTTGGAGAATTTTTGGAGCCCATTTGGACAGTCCATGACTGTGTAGAGGCTGGGGTGTCTGTTTCATAATTTAAGAAATTAAATTGTGAGTTGGTGTGTATGAGGCCGGAAATGGTCATGGATTTGTCTACAAAAGTGAAACCGATGTCGATGATTGGCCGGAATAAAAGAACTCCAGTGTTTTACCGTCTGCGTGAATAGTGATGAATAGCAGTTCTCAAAATATTTTGCGAGAGAATGTGTCTGAGTGAGTGATTCAAATTGAATTGCTCAGATTCGCTAATTAGCCCACGCGAAATAATTTTAGCAATGGATCAAAAAATTGCATAACGACTGAGTTTGTGCACGTTAATGGGATGTTACTGTCTATTTTTTGTACGGTTAAGATAAGACATAATTATAAGGAATATAATCAGGTGTGTAAGCCATTGGAGATGATATTGTAAATTGTCTAAGCGGCAAATTTAAATATGGTCATCACTATCAATGACATGTTGTGAGTGCAAATTTGAGAATGGGCATGTGAGACTGGATCGCCTCGCAGATTGTGGATCCTGTGGTATTTGGACAAATAAGAATCCCAAGAATGAGAACAGAGAAAGTATACAGTTCATTCCTCCACACTCGGTACGGGCCGAGGAACCGCCGCTTCAGTGCTATACAAGGCACCTTCGGCAAAAGACAGTGGGCCGCAGGGGTCGTGAGCGTAATGAGGTCGCACAGGACTCATGTGTCGGACTTCTAGTCAGCAGGCAGATGATATGCTATTTTTACGACACTGGGGCATATGAGGAGAGATTGTCCTAGGAGGCAGAGGTCTCATGGTACTACAGGCTGAGCATACAGAGCAACCGGATATGTAGGGTACGTTTCTACTCTTGCACTTGTTGACTAGAGTAGCGTTTAAATTGGATGCATCATATTCATTTATTGTTGCATCTTGTGTGATGGATTTGGGCATAGAGGTTGAGACCTTTAAAGAAACTAGATGTGGATGTTCTTCCTTAGGGTGTAGAGTGAGAGTTGACCGGATAGGTCGGGATTGTGAGTTAGAGATCTCCCAAGACTCGCTTAAGGGTGGACCCCTGACTCAGTGTCACAGCCAGACATTGCATGCATGTGCACTGAGACATTATGCTGAAGCTCAAGGCAAGTGGTGACTGCAGATGGTCATTCACCACTCTTGGTGAGCGTGGCTGAGTTTGATCTTTAGATCGACGCCTCCAATGAAGACTCAGTTCCGAATCGGGAAACGAAGAGAAATTTGATGTAGGGCAAAGCAAGAAGGGGGCCTTAATCCTCATGCGAAGCCCTGAGTTAGGTGGCAGATCTTATCCCGAATTTCGCAAGGGAAGCAGGGTGAGACCCGAGATGATCCCGACTTCGTGCTGCAAGAGACCCAGTGAGATATCCCGACTTCGTGGTGTAAGAGACCCGAGGTATCCCAAATTTCAAAGGGTGTATGACTGTGGAGTTATCCCAATTTCAAAGTGTGGTAAGACCCGTGGAGATATCCGAAATTTCTGTGTGAATGGGTGACTCTGAAGTGTGTCGTAAGAGTTATGTTGCCCGAGATGAAACATACACGTTTATCACTACTTAGAGTTGAGTGATGTGAGTCGGGAGGACTAGAGATGAAAACACGGCCAAGCATTACATGGACTTAGAGTCGAGCGACAGAGCCTGAGTGACTCTTGAGATGAAAACACACGGACATGGTTATCACGTAGGCTTAGAGTTGGGTGATAGGAGTCGAGAGTGACTCAGATTCGATAACCCTTTTGAAATCAGACTGCGTCAGCTGAGTCCGCTAGGCCCGCGGCTATGGATGCTGGTCTATAACATGGACTAGGTCAGAACATCCATCGATTGTCGCAGAATTGTGACCTTGGGAAGGTCAGCGCGCAAGGCCACCAAGAAGGAGTTGTGTAGGTTACACGTTGTGCGGATTATATACGTGCTGCTAGAGGATATGCTATGAGCATGCGTCTCGTCTATGGGCGGGTAGCCGGAGGAGCATACTCTCCCTTTAGTGGAATTCGCCTACAACAATAGTTATCAGGCGAGTATACAAATGGCACCATATGAGGCATTGTATGAGAGGCCATGTAGATCACCGTTATGTTGGACCAAGGTGGGAGAGAGCTCCATCACGAGTCCTGATATGATTAGAGACACCTCCGAGAAGGCGATTGATTACCATTAAACGCTCACTACAGAGCGCGTAAGAGCTATGCAGATGTACGATGTCGACCCATAGAGTTCGAGGTTGGGGATCACGTTTTCTTGAAGGTGATGCCTAAGAGAGGAGTGGTCAAGTTCAAGAAGCGAGGGAAGCTATCACAGAGGTTTATTGGGCCTTTCGAGATACTCGAGAGGATAGGCACTATTGCGTACCGGTTGGCTTTACCGCCCAGCATGTCAGGTGTCCACGAGGTGTTTCACGTCTCCGTGCTCCGGAAGTATATGCCAGATCCAGCTCATGTAATGGATTGGGGATAGATTGAGGTCAACATTGATGGGACCTTCGAGAGGGACCCTGCAGGTATTTTGATACCGTGATCGTGCTCTTCCGATGCAAGACCGCGAGGCTAGCGAGAGGGTGCTACTTATGCACTATGGAGTGGAGAATCCACGTGGGAGCGTGAGGAATGGCGTGGCCACATATCCTCTTGTTTAAGGATGAAGGTACGTGATTAGTCGCTTAATAATTAAATGACGAGTTTACATGCATGGTGGAGTGCACGCTGTATACGCATGTGAGTGATGGGATCAGCCCGTAATCTCGACGAAATTTTTAAGGAGGAGAACAAACCCGAAAAATCTAATTTTTCCTCGAAAGGGTAAAACGTAATTTCAATGAAAACTGAAATTCTCTAAATCTTGAATGATGAAACGGATTGCGCCGTTAAATTCATCTCACAAATCTAGTGACCTAGAAAAGTTTCATTAATTCGAGACAAAGAATATTTTACGACTCAGGTGATAAATTGTCGCTGATTCTTCGTGGACGGTGATTTTTACCAAAAATCTCGGAAGTCAGAAATGGCGTGAGTTAAAGTTCATTTAAAAGAATCTGAACCTAAAATAAAATAAAATTTTTAGGACGTAAATGAGGTAATATAAGTTATGTATCCGCATAATAATAATAATAATAATAATAATATGATAATAATAATATAATAATAATAATAAATGAAAAAAAAGTATAAAGGAGAGGTCAAAATGGCGGGAGAGAGAGAGGTATGCCTGGGGAGAGAATTTTAAAATTTTTTTATTTCTTTCTTCGTTTTTCGCATCTATGAAAATCTGACCGTTGTGTTTTCGTCTAGGATCGAAGGCAAAGTTGGATTCACGCTGAACGAGAGCTACGCTGTGGACACCAAAATCTTGGAGTTTCACAAACCCACGATGTAAGGGTTTATCCTACTTGGTTTATTTTCAATTTAAGTGTTTTGTTGATGATTCGTTGGTTTCAGGCCTCGAACGGTCGCTTGATCGGGTCCCAAAACTCGGGGACCAAATTGCTGAATTTTGGAGAATTTTTGGCTTCATTTGGACACCAGGATCAGTGGTTGTTTGGGGTGTTTGTTTCATAATTTAATAAATTAAATTGTGAGTTGGTGTGTATGAGGCCGGAAATGGTCATGGATTTCGAGTTCACAAAGTGGAACCGATGTTGGATGATTGGTTGTGAACAGCAACCCGAGGGTTTATTGTTCACGTGAATAGTGACACGTGAATAGTGTTCTCAAAATATTTTTGTGAGAGAATGTGTTTGGGTGAGTGATTCTAATTGAATTGCTCGTGTTCGTTAATTAGCCCACGCGAGCTAATTTTTGTATAATGGATTGAAAAATTAGAGAATGACTTGAGTTGGTGGATCAAAGGAATAAATAGGTTAATACATGATTTTAATGTGTTAATATAAGGACATAATTATATGGAATATAATTGTGTGTGTAAGCCATTGGAGATGATATTGTAAATTGCTCAAGTGAGCAAATTTGGTTGATGGTTGATCACTATTGAATGACATGTGTTGTGAGTGCAAATTTGAGAATGGGTCAGATGACGGTCCATCAGACGCTTCGGGATGGCGAATTACGATCAAGCTTCGAAGGTTCTCCAAACACATTCGCCGAGGGTAGTCCTATATTTTTACCGAAATTCGGTAGTATATTTTCAATAACAACAGGTTTTGTTTTGAAAATGATTTGTTTTTCACGGCTTAGGGGTAAGTGTGAGGGAGTCGGGTGAGGACTGAGACATGGGGATGGCATGTGCACATTCAAGTAGGATCACGTGATTACTTGAGTGTGTGTTTACTTTGAGCATTGCATATGCACTTAGGTGCGGAGAACCCATTTAGGTGATTCCACTACCGGGCATTAGCTCAAATCTCATCGAGGGAATATATTATTTCGTGCACGTGGAGCGTTCGAGGAGACTCCGCCATCTTGTGAGGCCAATTTTGAAGAAAGTCGGGTTGTGGCTTTGGTATTATTGTGTATACATGTATTAGAATGTTTTAAACTTTTAATATATATTGTATAAGAGTAATTAAATAACTTTTGAACTATTGAAATATAGTTGAGATATTTATTTTGTGAGTATTGGTTTATGGGCCCAAGAGGCTGTTTTTACTCAGGTAAGGGTCTCGTAATACGAGACGTATAGATTTTCCGCAGGTTAACGGGTAGTCAACGGACACCCCGGATTTGGGGCGTCACAATAAATCTTGTTTTCAATTGGTTTTTTTTGTGATTTTGTCGTCGACTTGTTGTGGCTTGTGATTATCATCGTCTTATTGCGGCATGTGGTTATGTTATCTTGGTATCACGTTTCGTTTTTCTTCATCTTCTCACGACATTTATTTTTGTGGGAGATTTAGACGGGCAAAACATATACGATCAAATAAAACATATTTAAATCAATGGTAGTCGCATGTCAGAACTCAATCATGCGCATTCTAGTCACAATAATAATATTAAATGTGTAGGTAAGGGTGGCAATTCGTGTTCACGGATTGTGTCAATAACAGGTTTTCTACAGTATTCGCCAACCCGAACACGACATAATTAATAAACAGGTCAGAATTACCAAATTCAAACACGACCAAATTAGTAATCATGTAACATGATTATACACGTGTAACCCGTTTATTAATTTAGTAATTTAAAATAATATAAATTATAACTAATTCATTAATATTTAACACATATAATATATATAATGGGTAAATCTATGTTAAATATTAATTAACATAATAATAAACGGGTCAATACGGGTCAAATTCGTGTTACGTGGATTGACACGAATATAACCCGTTTATTAAACGGGTTATATGGGTCAACACGAATTTGACCCAAACACAATTATACTCAACTCAAACCCATAAAAATCGTATCGAGTTCGTGTCGTGTTCGCGGGTCGTGTCAAATTTTGTAAGCCTTATAGATTCAATTATTCAAATGTGTAGGCTTTATGATTTTTAGCGAATTTGATTATGTTTGTATCGATGTACTAGTCTTAATCAATAAAATTATTTATCCTTTAAAAAAACATTTTAGAAAATGGATTTTTTTTTCTCAAAAGAATTCTAAAAATATACCATATTTAGCTATCAAAAAAATTTGTGAGAAATAAGAATAGATAAGGAAAATAGAACGAAGAGAAAAATAAAAATAAGAATAGAGTTAAAGTTGATACAACTTTTTATCTATTGCTTAAAATTAGTTTATTTATCTTAACGTGTTAATAAATGATGAAATAATTCTAAAATATACACACACCTATATTTATTATATTTCATTTTCTTTATAATCGGCATAATTAAATATAGTTTTAAAAATATTTTTTGTATTTTTCAAGAATAAAAAATGATGTGCTATTGAGATATGGCCGAAGTGATAAAAGGGTGTGATATCATGATAAATGATCAACACTCATAACACTTCAAGAAGCTTATATGATTTAAAGTCATGGGTTCTTCTCAACTTAATAGACGCGTTTTAAAGTCGTGAAGGCCCTTTAAGTTCAAAGCAGACAATATCTACATGATTGGGTTGAGTCATTACAAATAGTATCAGAGTCGAGTTAAGGCTTAACCGTGTGGGTGGAAACCGAATAAAATGATGTGATGAGCTACCTAGAAGATGGTGTTTACTGTGAAGGTGTGTGCCCGATTAGAAGTAGAGCCTTAAATCCTGGGTCCGCGGATCACCAATCCATAGAAATATTTACGAAGGTCGGGTGACCGACCTCTTCATTTAAAATCGTAGAGTCTCCTTGTATGAGGAGCCTCTACCAAGAACAAACCCGGCCCCAAACATCAACATCAGAAGATATATATGAATAAAAACGGCCTCCTGGGCCCATACTACAATACCCATCATCATACATCAACTATATGTCATGTTTTCAAGAGTTAAAAGTCTACTCTTATACAACACATATTAAAATTCTAGAATTCTAATACATGTAATACATCATAAAACCCAAGCCACAAACCGACTTCCTTCTAAAGCGGCCTCTATGATGAGCCGTCTCCTCGTGCGCTCCCTGTACCTGAAAATAATATCCTCGATTGCAGGTGAGCTTAATGTCGCAGTGGAATCACCCTAATCGCTACTCCACCTAAGTCGCATACGCAACGCCCAACGAAAACATACATTCAAGTATATGCGTGATCCTACTTGAATGTCTACATGATCAACTCATATCCCGAGTCCACACCGACTCCCTTACACTTTCCTAAGCCATGTATGAGAAACCTTATTTTCAACAAAGATGTTTGTTTTTATTTGTAGACAACCCTCCGATATAAGTAGTAGGCTGACTCCGATGTTCTATTTAGTGGACAACCCTCCGATGGATATCAATTGGGCAAACTCCGGCAATTGATATTTTATATGGACTACCCTCCGATAATTATTATTATTAGTCAACCCTCCAAAACCACACTCTCAATGAACCACCTCATGCACTCACTCCTACCGCCTAGGGGCGCCCCCAAGGCATATGAATGCATGATGCCAATTCCAATACAATTATATAACACATGTAAATATATAATCATGCATATATTCACATAATTAAATCACATAAACATGTCATGTAATTTCAACATCCTTTACATAAAAAATTGGCTCACGTGGACTAATTTTTTACCACGAGCAATTCAATTTGAATCACTCAACCAAACACATTTTTCACAAAATTAATTCATGAACACTATTCATGTGAACAGTGAAACCCTCGGGTTACGGTTCACGGTTCACGGCCACATTACATTTTCCACACAATTCAAGCCATTTCCGGCCTCATACCATCAACACAAGATTTATTTCATAAATTTATGAAATAAACACCCAAACAACCCTCAATGACACAGACGCATATCGGGGTTCAATAAATTAAATCTTGGCCCCAAGTTTTGACCGATCAAACAAATGTCTGCTGCCCTGCCAATCAAACATTATAAAACACTTAAATAAAGTGTAAAACCCAAGTAGGATAAATCCCCTACCTCATGGAGTTTGTCGAAAACTCCCAAAACCGGAGCCCACGTGTAGGCCTCGATGCGCAGCTTTCCTTCTTGCTCCGAAGAATTTCAACGGTCGGATTGCTCAGAAATCTAGAGAGAAACTTGATACTCTCTCACTAAAACACCATTTCTGCTCCTCTCACGTTTTCCCCCCAGCTACTGCATCTTTTGTCTCCAAATTGAAGAAGACAACACTATGCCTTATTTTGTCTTTTTCCATTAAACTTTCAAAAATGCCCATCATGTTCCTAAGCTTGGATTTTGACACGTGGCATGATCTACTGTCCGTTTCCATCATTTCCACTATGCAACTTATTCAAGACATGAAAGTACACGTTATCGCGACTCGTCACATCAAATATCGTTTTACGACACCCAAAAGCGATGACATGCTCGAAAAACATGCACCCGACCGCCTTGGAATTTGACGAAATTGACGTATATTAGGGATTTTTAGATGATTCCAACAAGGAAATCCATTTCACATCCGGTCTAGAAAATAAATTTTGGATTTTGACCAAATATTTACCCCTTGAGAAAATCGATTTTCTCTGGTCTACACCCTCTCCTTAAGAGGAATTTCATCCCGAAATTTTGGACAATCACATCACTCACATGCATATGCAACATGCACTCCACCATGCATGTAAACTCGTCATTTAATTATTAAACGACTAATCACTTACCTTCATCCCTAAACAAGAAGGGATAAGTGACCCGCATCGTGTTCTCGCGCTCCCACGGTTACTCCTCCACTCCATAGTGCCGCCATAGTACCCTCACTAGCCTCACGGTCTTGCATCGCAAAACCTGATCACGGCTATCCAAAATACGCACTGGTCCCTCCTCGAAGGTCCCATCGCACGACTCAATCCGTCCTCAACTAATTACATGAGATGGATATGATACCGTGAGCATGGAGACGTGAAACACCGTGGACACCCGACATGCCGGGCGGTAGTCAACCGACACGCTACAAGGCTCACCTCTCGAAAGTATCTCGAAAGGCCCAATAAACCTCGGCGATAGCTTCCCTCGCTTACCAAACCTGACCACTCCCCTCTTAGGCATCACCTCCAAGAAAACGTGATCACCAACCTCGAACTCTAAGGGTCGATGTCATACATCTGCATAGCTATTTTTCCTGCTCTGATCTATGAGAAGACGTTGTCGTATCAAGCTCACCTTCTCAAAGGTGTCTCTAATCGTATCAGATCTGCTGATGGAACTCTCCCACCTCTGGGCCCAAATATAATAAATCGATTTCACATGGTCTCCCATATAATGCCTCATATAGCATCCGTATACTCGCCTGTAATCGTTGCTGTGTTTTAACTCCACTAAGGGCAAGTGCTCTTCCTAGCTACCCTTATGATTCAGACTTATTCGTAGCATGTCCTCTCTAACACCAGATAGTCCCCGCATCGACCATCCGTCTGCGGGTGAAAGTTGTACTCATCAAGCCGCCACAGGCCCATGTACTTTGGAAACTCTTCCAAAAAGTGCGTCAGAACCTCTGGTCCCTATCCGAGACTATGGATACTGGTACTCATGTAGCCGGACTATTCTAATATACAATCGATGTAACTTCCAAGGCGAAGGTCATCCGCACGGCAAGAAAATGTGCCGACTTCGTGAGCCGGACCACTATCACCCAAACCGCTGGCGCTCTGCGTCCGCGGGCGTGGGTCATAAAGTCCATCGTGACGCGCCCCACTTCCACTGCCTACCTAATGGCCAAGTAGCCCCGCCGGCTTCGTGCTTCAAATTTAATCTACTGACACGTGAGACATCAAGCCGAACAAAGTCCCCACGTGCCCTTCATCCCGCTCCACAGTGCACCACGATGAAGATCCCGGTACATCTTCATGCCACCTGGTGCACGAAATCGGAGCAAAGGAAACCCCCGAGAATCTCCTCTCAAATCTGGCCACCGGGGGAACCACTACCCGTCCTCTATACCGAAGACTACCATATGTGTGGACGGTCCGTACCCCCTCGCTACCATACCCGACAGACTCGATCCGACTTCGACACACTATCTCGTCACACGACTCATCACTTTGCTCACCGCAGACCTGCAGCCAATTAAACTCCCAATGTCTCTCGTGGCCCGTCGCTGCATCGTAATCCAAATTATCCCACGCCTCGAGCATCCGCTACTCCTGAAGCCATACCGCCTAATACTCGTGACTTTCTCGACCGAGTGCATCAGCCTACCACATTTGCCTTACTGTGATGGTAATGCAAAGTGAAATCATAATCCTTCTGGGGAACTCCATCCATCAAGGCTGCTCATGCGTCGTGGTCCCACTCGCGTGAAAATATACTCGTGACTTTTGCGGGTCCGAGTACACCTCGAACTCCGCCATATGGGCAGTGGCTTAACTCAAGGCGGCGACTACGGCCGCTAACTCCATGTCGTGTGGGTAATCGCTTGGCGATTCTTCAACCGATGAACCCGCGTTACTACCCTCCCGACTACTTAAACACATCCCACCCGCAAATTCTCGAGAGCACTGGCAATACACCGTGGTACTCGTCTTCGTCCGGACTATCAAGATATTAGGACTGGGCAAGTCTCCTTCAACTCTTGAATGTGATCTCACATCGGGTCATCCTAATCAAACTTGACCTCCTTCCGGTCAACCTCGCCATAGGTGCCGCTTATCTCGAGAAATCCTCAATGAATCTCCTATAAGACTGTACCAATCCCAAGAAATCGCTTATCTCGAAGACCGACTGGCCTCCCAACTCATCACCGCCGACCTTTCGGTCCACCGACGCCGGGAGGCCGACACTACGTGTCCCAAAATCTCACCTCGTAATAAAACTCGCACTTATTGAACTTAGCGCATAAATCGATGGTCTCAACAACTGTAACACAATCCTCAATTGATACTCATGCTCCCACTCTGACTGGGACTATATCAAAATGTCATCCACGAAGACTACGACAAACTGATCTAGATAGGGTTGGAATACCCTATGCATGAGATCCATGAATGCTGGGCCGGCGCACTGCCAATCCAAAGGGCATCACCGTGAACCTCAAAGTGCCCATAACCCTAAATGCCGCCTTTTAGGGATATTTGTATCCCTAACCCTCAACCGATGGTAATCCGCGAAGGTTCATCTCGGGAGTGTACTCGCCCTCTCAACTGATCAAACAAATCGCCGATCCTCGGTAATGGGTACCGATTCTTGATCAAAAACCCCGCCCAACCGCCCGTAGTCACGCACGCTTGAAGGGTCTTGTCTTTCTTCTTCGCAAATAGAACCGGAGCGCCCTATGGTGAAGTGCTCTATTTAACGAACCTCATTCCATAACTCTCAGAGCTTGCACTGGAAGTTCCCGTGAACTCAACCGGTGCCATCCTATGCGGAGTCATAGAGATGGGTGAATTACCGTGGTGTAACCTCGACACCAGTCTACAACCCTCTCGTGGAGGTAGTCCGTAGCCTATCCGGAAAACATCCACATACTCGCAAACTACTCGAGGTGACCTAAGTCCCTTCTCATCCTCTAGTGGTAAGGCTTGCTACCCAACCCGCTTAACTATCCCCGACACCTGACTCAGAACCGGTCTCGGGGCAACATATGTCATGCTTGTCCCCCCGAAATGCCAATATCGCGTACCGCCCCGCGTGTGTGGCGTAACCCTCCTACGCTCACAATTGATAACGACCTTGTAAGCTGTTAGCCAATCCATCCCCAGGATGACATCGAACTCTGACATCCATGATCCTCAGGTCCACTATGAGTAGAGTCCCCGAGATCTCCAGCTCGCAACCTCGACATATCATCCCTATTCTCGCCCTAATCCCTAGGGGAGAACTCACATACAGTCTCCTAAGGTCTCAACCTCTAAGCCCAACTCTATCACAACGAACGCAAAGAATGAACGAATCGCTAAGCACTGTAATCAAATAACACTCTGGGCCTACAAGCTGATAGCAAAAACGCACTCGTATAGTCGGGCCGATTCAGCCACTACCACAGGTGGATGGCGCAGACACGCCCTCGACCCCGATGTCCCTACCAGGCCTCGGCCCTCCGACTCTACCATAATCCGCCTCGCCCGCTCATGAAATGTGAGGTGCCCGTGGTAGCCCCTCGAAAATGACTGCCTCTAGCTCAGATCGCGGCCGCGGAGGGAACGTATCAGATCCTCCCCTGCCCTCCGCTATCGACTGGACCGTGGTTGCCCCAAAACCCCGATCCTGCCTCGGGGTAATCCTTCATGTGTCCAGTTTCGACAATGGTAAGACACCATCCGCCCCGCCGACCGGCAACTTCATCCGTCCGGCCCGACGGCCGACTCGAACCCTCGTGAACTAGAAGCCTCTCGCCTCTTCCCTAAACCGGAAGAAGACTCGACTCTCCTTCCTCTTGCTACTAACACCCGCATCCCGAAAGGCTCCGAGCATCCTCTATCTCTCTCTACGGCCGGTCGTCCCAACCACGGAGTCCATATCCTGTAGGCGAAGTCCTACATCTGCCCGAATGGACAACTCGCTCCATTTCAACCTAACCTTGGCCATGTCTGTGGCCACGTAATCATCAGCAAATCGGGCTAGCTCTGTGAACCTAGCCACATAATCCATCACCGTCATCACCCCGTCTCAAATTTCTAGGAACTCTGAGCCTTCGCATGCCCTCAAAGATTTGGAAAGACTTACCCATGAACAGCCCCGAAACCTCCGCGCCCCATGTCATAGCCTTCTAAGCTCATGTATATGTCCTGCCCATATCCACCATACTTGGGCCTCACCCTCTAGCTGGAACGCAGCTAACCTGATCTTGGTCGCGTCAGAGGTAATCTCCATGGCCTCTAACACCTTCTCGATCTACATAAACAATGGTCTGCCACCATCGGATCTCCTCCCTCTGTGAATGTCGGAGGATGATGCGCCTTAACCCTCTGGAGGTTACTAGGACCTCCCTGACTACCTGCTATACCAGCCTATGCTATAAGCACGCCGCAATACCTACAAATCTATAAAGGCCTCCGCTGATCAAACACTGGTGGCTGGTCAAATGTCGGTGGTGCCTGACCAGTACCCCGTGGACGCCCTCTACGTCCTCGTCCTCTACTAGCCATCTACACGCTCAACAGCGCTAGTCACAATACAAGATTCTAAGGCATAAGCACGCTCAGACACTATTCATAATGCCAGAAAAACACCATATCCAATGTCCCTGCATTTACAAGCATGCGGGACAATCATTTCACATGTTAAATCATTTTTTTATTTTTTTATCCACAAAAATTTTATTTTCAAAAATTTCATTTTTTTTCAAAATTTTGTCCTATTTGATTTGATTTGATTTGATTTGATTTATTTATTTTTTTTCATTTATTTCTAGATACTAGAAAATACCCAAAAACATATATACATGTATTTTTTTTCCATTATCCAATAACCCAAATAATTTTATTTTATTTTTTTTTAAATTTATTTTCTTTAATTTTCCCTTCCAAATTTTTATTAATAATTATAAAAACTTCTAAGAAATTTCCTAACACATCATGTTTTTTTTTCTATAAAGTAATCACGGCACACAATCACTACAACACATAACAAATCATGTTACGCACACCATTCACAATAAATATTTCATCAAATCACACAAAACACACCAAACACATGCATGCAATGTCCTAGTTTTGTCCCGTGATTTCCTAGGTAATTTCATACCTAAACCTAACATCGAGCCACACCAAGTAGTGATGTTCTTACACGACCATGGCCTAAGCCCAAATCCCCTCAAGCCCTAGGTATCCGTATACCTAGGCTCTGATACCAAGCTGTGACGCCCCAAATCCCGGGGGTCCGTTGACTACCCGTCAACCCGTGGAAATACTCATGAAGGTCGGGTGACCCGACCTCTCTCATGAAAATCGCAGTCTCCTCAGACGGAACTCTACTCGATTCATGCTACGCAGGCTGAGCTAAAATCAACAAAATTTATATACCTGTTCTCCCACGCCGTAGTCAAGCTACTCAAGTAAAGAGGAAGGGTCTAGGTCGAACACGCGGATGGGTTTTCATCCTAAGAATGATTTATGCAAGAAGGTAAGGCTTTCTATTTGACTTTTTGATTTTGTTTCAAAACAAAGGGAAGTAGTTTAACCGCTGAGAAATTGTAAAAACCGGAAGTGAAGTGTGAGAGTTAACTTGAAGATTTAGGTCACTAACTTGGTAACTTAGGGCAAACAAGTGTCTCGGTTTTATCCTCGCGTTATGACAGTTAACTATAGTCCAAGTTACAACCTGGATCTATGTTTAACTAGCAACCTCACCCTAAAAACAACTCCTATTTGAGTTAACACAGTAACATGCATCTATGGCCCTTTACGCTTGAACCCTAACATTCAACATCATTTCAAAGGGCTCAAAGACCATCTAAAAAACCACAGTGCATATAGCAATAAGTATACACTGTATCCTAAAGCATGGTAAGTATTGGCCAAATCAATAACATTCAATGCTATTCAACCCTATTTTGAGAAGATATGGGTCATAAACACAGTACCTGTAACTTTTAACACAAGAGGACAACATGCATATGCCCCACCACCAAGCTAGCTTCCTTCCTCTTCAAAGAAAAGAGGCTTAGCCAAGCATCTCTTGAGTTGTCATCCTCAAGAGGGGTGTTTGGCAGCCAAGAAAATAAGAGAAAGAGGAGAGAGAGAGAAAAGCAAAACCCTAAATTGTGCTACGAAAAGATATTTACAAAATAAACCTTGCCAAAATTGCTTCAATTTGTCGCTTAGGGTTACAAATGGGAGGGGCTTATAGGCCCCAATGTATGAAAATACCATAAAGCCTAACAATCGGCTAAATTTAGGGACAAGGAGTAATACACCAAAATTGAAGTCGGTTTGCACAATTACAAAAAGTGTGACAAGGCAAAGGAATTTCGCAGCAGCACAGTTAGTCATTAGGTAGCTTAAAAATTCTCGCTAAATAGCTTAAATCACCAAGAGATAGCGAAAACAGGAAATTTCGCTAGACTCGGTACTCGCTTAGCTAGCGAATTTCTCGCTACCTTAGCCAAATTTCAGAGTAGCGAAACGGAAATTCTCGCTAGAACAGCTTTACTAAAATTTTCGGGGTCTGGGAGAAAATCAGCCACTCAAGATTGCGAAATTCTCGCTAAGGTCACAAATTTTGCAATCCCAAATAAATTTTCAAGAATCTTAGCGAAATTTCTCTGATTGTCGATTTGCACTGCTTGCCTGCTTCCTTCTCGCATTGATTTCCATCACTTTGCCTTCATTCTTTCTTTGATTTTTGGTCTGTTTGATGGTTGACAATTGAGTTCAATCTTCATGATTCATCATATGTCTCGATATTGAACTCCCAAAGTACGCAAAAACCTGCAAAACAACCACAAATAACCTCTAAACGGCATTAGTGATACTAAGAAGACTTGAACACTTCAATTGGCATAAATGACATGATTAGCGCGCAAAAAGCACTCAAAACCTATCTAATATAGGGTTCAAAATAGCACTTTTTGGGCACTAATCACACCCCCAACCGAAACGTTGCTAGTCCCTTAGCAATGCAAAACAAAAAGGAGATGCATGTAGTGATTTTCAAAAAGTTTATGATTCAAAAGGGTTTATGTACATATAAACATTACCTTTAAACCGAAAAATTGACACCAAGTTTGAAAACCTGCATTTAAAGAACCAAAACCATACAAGCAATTTTAGGTCAATATTGACCTAAGGATTCTCTCAACTTGAATTTCCACCTAAGTCTAATGGTTCTTTATATAACCGTATTACTTCAATAAATTGCAAAATTTGTCCCCTCCCCTCTCAACCTAGCACCGACATGGCCTTAAGTTGTCGAACAACCTAGATAGGCTAGTTACTCTCTTCTTCTTTATTCAACTACAATGTCGGTGCAATGCTTTAAAACTGACTTCAATTAGCAAAGTCCGTGTAACGGGGGTCCACCGATGACTCCCAACCAATTAAGGTTTAGGGCATCAAGCCAAAAGGATCATTGACCACAAACTCTACAGGCTTCACCCCGGACTCCGAATGACTTCGAAAATCAAGCACCTACAAATCGTTAGACTCTACCTATCCACCCATGTAACGAACACTAAATCGATGACTCCCAACCAATTAAGGCTTAGGGCATCGGGTTTCAAAGGTTCACATACACCCCTGACCGCGTTTCCTGCTTTCAAGGCAAAACTTCATCGACTTTATTTTTCTTTCTTTTCTTTCTTTTCTTTTTCTTTTTCTTTTGCTTTTTCTTTTCTTTTCCTTTGGAAGACAACATTGGTCTTAGCATGGGTAGCACAAACCTATCCTAGGTTGCCAACATACCTAAGGCCTACGGTGCGAAAGGAGGTATAGCTAATTTACAAATTATTGATACAATCCGAGTGCAAGGTGTGAATTAGCATAAGGGAGAAATTTTCAAGTTGAGCATGCTGGAACTTCAACTGACTAAAAATTGTTTCAAGCATGGAATTTGTTCTAACATAAAGGTGACAAACAATGATTCAATTTTCCAACACAAGGCAATCTAATTGTCCACCAGCAATTCAATTGTTCAATTGAAAAGAAAACAAATATACATGGTAGCGCACAAAACATGGTATGCAAAAATCAGATATATATGATCGAATAGTTTTTGATATAGCCAAAATGGCTAATACATGAATACAAAGCTAAACATACAGCATCACGCTCTACTAAGTGGCTAATACATAAATCCTAATCAAAATTAGTAGGCAATTGGTGCGGTAACTATACAAAATCATAAAGAAACCTAACCACCTCACCGCCGGTGGCGTGGTCCGGTCGCCGGGCCGCGCACCCAAACATCCAACAGTCGCCGTGGGCGGGCTCCTTCTCCGATCAGAACATGAGGAAGACCCGCGCGTCATGATCCATCAAGCATAGAGTGACACCGGGCCGCTCCGATCCCGGGTCGCCCGTGTGGCCGCTAAAGCACAACAAGATCCATCACACTGCTATCTCTCGCGAACTGGCGTGAACATACTCAGGTGAGTGGTGTGCTGAATAAGATGGGCCGGGTGTATCTCGCTGGGCCGCAAATTTTCGCGGATGTAGTGTGTGGAGGAGGAGACTTGAGGTGACAAAGGCGAGTCGGACTCAGATCTCAAGCTCGTGTGTGCACATCGCCTCTATGGAAGTCCTCGACCACCTGACCCGGCACCTCCCCCTGGTCCTGCTATCGGAGATGGAAAGATACGCATGGTCATCACTCCGCCCCGCGACGCAACCAAAGGGCATCGAACTCATCTCAATCCCTGGCCCTCTAGAACCCATATGCTCGAGAACCCGGCAGAGTAGTCTCTGCGATCGCGAAGGGAATGCTCTACCGCACTCACGCCCTTCGATGACCTTCTCCGAAATGCATCAAGGAGGTCATCACCAGCTCAGAGGGACTGAACCAATATCCCTTCGAGATCCCGTAAAGAGCCTCCAAGATGGCTCCCCTCCGCACGCAATGCCAGAATGGAATAGACTCGCCCGGACAATGGTCGATCAAGAAGCAAAGATTCGAGGCTGAGTCGCCTCCTATAAAATACCGTCCACCAGAAGGTCTCTCGCCAGCGTCAACCATCTCTCGATGAGGTGGGCGGCCCACCCTATAACTCCTTCCGTGACGTCTACGCAGATACGCAGGCCCAAATGGCCGATATCGCCGCCCAGTACTCCGCGCAATCATCATAGAGAATCGGGCTCACGCGACCATCCGCTCCGAGATGCGCCATGCGAGTGATAGAACCGCAAAGACTCACTCGCGGTATTACCGCTTCGAAATATGAAAGGCAGAGTGAATAATCTCGATCAATCTCACGACTCCTCAACCCGATCACCACAATATCATAGTACGAACATGAAAGTCTTCTACGATGGAGTCGCATACCCTCGAATGGGTTCCTACGCAACAACGTAATTTCCCATCCTCGAGTTTGCGACAAATCGAGGCGATGATGTCAGTCATGAAATTATGTGATCGCGCATGGCCGCGCCGAGAGGAAGATGACTCGCCAGGTCTTCGACATGTTGCGTTCGCGAGGGTCGGCAGCCCACCAATCCTCCTCGAGGCATGTGACGTCCGGTCCCATCCTGTTCGTATCGATTTAAACCCCGGTGGCTCCTCAGTATCGCCTCGACCCGATGGCATCGAGTCGACCAGCTGGGTCAGGCCTTCGCCGTGTATCGACCGACCACACAAAGTGACCCACTGAGTGCACTTAACCATCCGAAATCAATAAAACTCCGAAGAGGGCTCACTAAAAATCCAAGGCAATCGAATATCCGAATCGAGGCTCACCGTAGGTAGATCGAGTCACCAAATGTAGACATGAACCAGTAACACCGCGCACTCACACCTGGCCGAATAATGGGCCGGTTCTGCAGAAAAGGACCAACCGGCTGACAGGTACAATTCATTAACCAAGAGCACGTAGGTCTCCGAATCGGGCAGCGGCGCAATGAGTATGGCGGCAGCCAGGTACGTGTGGCTGGCGATGCGTGGTAGCCGTGGTGAGCGCACAACGGCCAAGAAACAAGGTGAACTGACGGCCGAAAGGCAATGTTAGCTGGTGACCCGTGGCTCGGTCGTGGTACGCACGGCCGTGCAGCGGCAAAGGAGGCGTCGTGGTTCTACGTCTCTACGGGGTCGGATCGATGCAGCAAGGGCGCTGATGTAATGTATTACTACGCAAGAGAGAATCAGGCTCACGCGGCAGGCACCGGCCGTGGTGTCTACCGCCAGCGCTCGTGGTCAGCGTGACCGGTGGCTCGGGAAGAGACTAGAGAGGAAAATACGGCTAATGAACCCGCCATCATCCCCCCCCCCCCTTTTATAAGCCCGAGATGAAATCGAAGAGTCATTTTGCACTTCACTTCATTAGTAGCGAATTTGGCTCAAATTTTTGCCTCCTCGCACCAAAATTTCTAGATTAATTATTAGTACTATATGAAATAAAAATTATTATAATAAAAAATTATTATATATAAAACTATAATTAAAATTGAATTCAAAATACTATAGTATATAAACAAAATTACTAAAAGAGAAAATTGCTAATTTAGGAACTAAAATAATCGAAATTATCAAAATTAACTAAATTTCAAGACAAAAGCAAATTGTTTGAATCGCAATCCGGTTAAAACACGTACTGTGTCACTCACAAAATTACCTGGCTGAGGGTCAAGGAGAATGATCTCTCAACCCCGCAGTGAGCCCTGCCGACTCCATGGTGTCATGTCCAATTGTTGAAGGGTCCTCATCGATGGCTTTAATCGGTTAATCGTCAGAAGTGGTGGGGTCATGGCAAGACCAATATCTCTTCATCTCCTCGGGGCTGATTCGTAATTCCCGACACCGTGCTTCCTCGCACATCGACCAATCAAACAACTTCTCATCGCTATTTGATTTTCATGTTCTAAAGAACTTTTGTCATGGTTCAAATGAAAGATGTTTAACTCCAAGGTCATGTTACCAAAGGTAAGTTGTAATTTAATTCATTCCTAAGAATTTATCGCATCGGGTCAGGCTTAAATGGTCTTCCAAGATGATTGGAACATGATCGGGGGTTCACTTGCAATCGTCAAAGTCAAGCACCATAAAATCTACCTGCAGTAGAATTTGTCTATTTTCACCAAGACATCCTCAACTATCCCCTTGTGTGGATTTTAACCGACCATCACAATGATAAGCAGGATGTCGTAGGTTTGTTCACCTAAACCTAACTGGCCAGGAGGCAATCAGGGACAATACATGTCAGTTCACACTCGGCTCCTAAATCAAGCAATGACTTGTTTATGCAATTCCCACCAATATCGAATCGAAATTGTGGAGATCCCGATCCTCAGATTTAAAATTATTTGTTGCTTTGGATTATAACCTTGACTTGTTGATGAAATGCCTTCTTCTCTGTGCACAATCCAACTTCTTGATTGTGCAAGATCTTTCAAAAATTTTGCATATGCGGGGACTTGTTTGATTATGTCAATAGGGTATGTTAACCTTCACTTGCCTTAAGACCTTTAAAATGCACCTTGTTTGGAATGCAGCTATGCCCTCTAAGTGCTTGTGGAAATGCTGGAGGTGGTATCACGGTATTTCATTGAATCCTCCTTTAGGAGAATAATACTCTGACGCAATTCTTCCTCAGCGGATTCTTCAACGGGCTTTGGCATGGGCTGATCCAACCTCTTTTCCCTTTACTCGAGGTGATTATAGCCTTCACCTCATCCATTCTGAATTGTTGGATGATCTACCTCATGGATTCCCTTTGGGTTTGGCTTGCTTGTTTAGGAAGGAACCTTCCTGCTTTCTTGTATACCCTTGGCAACTTGTTGATCTTGGTGATTGAATACGTAGATTATCAATTTTGCGGTTCGAGGTTGCTCTCGAAGCCCATCTATTCCTCATATTCGAGTGTACTTTCTACGATTATCAATCCTTTATTATGGAGTTCTTGCATTAATTCCTTTGTTCCTCGACTCTAAAGTTGCCTACCACCTTACTCAAATTTAAAATGGCTTGCTCTGAAAGGAGATGAGGATAGTGGTGGTTGTGGTGAAATACGAAGACAAACTGTGGTTTAGCACACAGAGGCATAGGCGAAGGGGGTTGGGTTTCGGGAAAGGTTGGGGTGATTCCTCCAATTAAGGTGTAGGTATTTCCATATGGGGCATTGGGTTGTGGTGGCTTATGTTGTCCTCTGATGTTGCACATTTTGACATCAAATCCTTCGTGAAGGGACTTCATAGGACAATGTTCTACTGAATGTACGAGTTGATAGTGGTGCAAGATTGGTGTGTGCAGGATTTTCAGACACTGCATGAACTTCATGGAGCCTTTTTCCTTCAAGCTCCTCCACTTTCCTAGCTAAGGTTGAAATCCTAGCTTTCATTTCTATATCCTCTGGCAGTGTATAAATCCCTCCCCTAGGGTTGGTTGAGGGCCTCATTGTTTCCATTTCCCTAGGGTTTGGCTCATCCCAACCCTTAAGTTTAATACATAATTTAAAAATCCATAAGCCGTCCAGGATGCTTACTTAAAAAGAAGTCTCCTCCACACATGGTTTCAAAAGCTGCCTCATGGCGGGAGACATACCACCATAGAAATGGTTTACGGCATCCATGTATCAAACACATGATGAGGGCATGCCGCGTGGTCTCCATAAATCTCTCCCAACAACATTAAAACCTCACCATCTTGGTGCAAAAGTATAAATTTGTCTCTTCAAGTCAGCCAGTCTTATAAACGAAGAACTGTAGGAGTGCGCTGCGGCTGGCCCAATTTCTAATGGTTCTTAGCCTCAATAGGTTGAGCCAAATGCGCCTTGTCTTTAGAATTAGGTGGAAATGCTTTCGGCAAGCAGATATATCCATCATTATTCGCCAAGGTAGATTACATACTTCCTCAAAATCCCTAATATGGAGTGTGATTTTCATTTTCCATACTGCATGGTATGTGATTAGGGGTACCAAGTAAGGCCTCCTTTGCTGCATCTTAGGTAGGAGGTATGATGCGAGGAGGGGCACTAACTCTGGGAGGGTGGATGTGATCCCTCATCGACCTATATGCGAGTTGGTTCATTGGGGTACACAGTGACTTTTCTTTGTTCCTCGGGTAGAGGATCCATGGTATCTGATGATGTTTTGACTTCAGACTAGGTCAAGTTGTGTGCGGATTCTATGTAGTCTGCGGATGTGTCTCTATCCTATTTGGAGCATAAACACATTACAAAATTTGTAGAGACAACGAAAGTACCAACAAAGCTTGCAAAAGAGTTAAATTAACTAACAAAAATTCACTTGAATGAAATACAAAAACGGTCACGATCAACGCAAGTGATGGCGCGGGTTCATTGGGTTAAAGGAGTAAAGGTTACCTTCATTTGTGATGTTGATCTGAAGTACACTTCAACTGTCAAAGCGTGGTTGGCACCATCTGACGGCGGCGCCATTTTGATTACGTGCCACGATGGTGAAACTAAAATCCATGAAAATTTATATGCCTGGTTCCTCCTCTTGCCGTGATCGAAGCTACTCTTGTTGTAGTGGTCTAAAGGTCGAACAGGGATGGGTTTTTCATCTAGAATGATTTGCATAAGTGCGAAAGTAAGGCTTTCTATTTGGACTTTAGTTTTTGTTTCAGAGCGATTGAAGTAGTTTAGCTGAAATTGTAAAAACTGAAAGTGAAGTTTGAAAAAGTTAACTTTGAAGATTTAGGTCACTAACTTGGTAACTTAGGGCAAACAAGTGTCCTCGGGTTTTATCCTCGCGTTATGACAAGCAACCTATAGTCAAAACCTACTTGGATCTATGTTTAACTAGCAAAGCCTCACCTAAATAACTCTATTTGAGTTAACACTTAGGGTAACATGCATCTGTGGCCTTTGCAGTTTGAAACCTAGCTGTTCAACATCATTTGTTGGCTCGTAAGAGCCATCAAAAACCACGGTGCATCTAACAATAAGTATACAACGTATCCTAAAGCACATAGTAAGTAGCCAAATCAATAGCATTCAATATTTATTCAGCCCTATTTTGAAGATATGGGTCATAAACACGATACACAGTAGCTTTTAACACAAGAGGACAACATGCATATGCCTTCCCTGAAACTAGCTTCCTTCCTCTTCAAAGAAAAGAGCAGCCAAGCATCTCTTGAGTTGTCATCCTCGAGGTGTTTGGCAACCAAGAAAATAAGAAAGAGGAGAGAAGAGAGAAAAGCAAAACCTAACCTAAACTACGAAGATATTTACAAAATAAAACCTTGCCAAAAATTGCTTCCTCAATTTGTTGCTTAGAAGATTCCTAAAATGGGAGGGCTATAGGCACCGATGTATGAAAATACCATAAAGCCTAACAAATTTGGCTAAATTTAGGGACAGGGGAGTAATACAAAATTGAGTCGGTTTGCGTAGTACAAAAGTGTGACAAGGCGGTGAGATTTCGCTGGAGCATCTGAATTTCGCTGAGTAGCGAGAATTTTTTAGCTAAGCGAAAATTTCGCCAGCTAGCCAATTTAAACTGGGTGACGAAATCACTGAGATAGCAGGGAGATTTCGCTGAACCACGGCAATTTCTTCTTCCGCGAGAAATTTCCTTCTTTCTGAAAATTCTTGTGATGTGAAACGTGAAATTCGCTAGGAATAGTGCTTTCGCGAAAATTTTGGGTTTAGCGAAAATTGTCAATTTCGCTAAGATTGCGAATTTTTAAGCTAAAGAACACTTGAAATTTTTCGCAATCCGTAGCCTGTAATCTTATGAAAATTCTGGGATTCTTGATTTGCCTTTGCTACTTTGCTCCTCTTACGCATTGATTTCATCACTTTGCCTTCCTTCTCTCTTTGATTTTTAGTGTTTTGATAGGCGACAATTGAGTTCAATCTTCATGATTCATCATATGTCTCGATATTGAACTCTAGAAATGCGCAAAAACTGAAAACAACCCTGAAATAACCTCTAGCGGCATTAGTGATACTAAGAAGACTTGAACACTTCAATTGGCATAAATGACATGATTAGCATAGCACTCAAAACCTATCTAATATAGGGTTAATGCTTACTTTAGGCGCTGTCATCCCTACGCTCAATATGTCCCCCGCTTATCAACATCGAGAAGATATATATGAATAAAACGGCCTCCACAGGCCTATACTACAATACCAGCCATCCATCACGAAATAAAACTATAATATCATATTTTTTCAAGGTAAAGTCTGCTCTTATACAACTTATATTAAAATTCTAGAATTCTAATACATGTAATACATCATAAAACCTGAAACCTGTGGCTTCCTTCTACGCGGCCTCTATGATGGCGTCTCTCATGCGCTCCACATTGCACGAAATATGTCCCTCGACGGTGAATGTCTCAGTCAGTGGAATCACCCTAATTGGGCTACTCTCCACCTAAGTGCATATGTGTGCTCCAGTGAAAACATGCATTCGAGTAAATGTATTGATCTGGCAGATATCATCTGCGATCAACTCATATCAAGTCCTCATAGCTCCTCACTTGCTAAACCGTAGCCTTGAAGCCTTATTTTCAACAAAGATGTTTGTTTTTGTTGTTGGACAACCCTCCGATATAAGTAGTGGACCGACTCCGATGATCTATTTAGTGGACAACCCTCCGATGTATATCAGTTGGGCCGACTCCATTGATTGATATTTTATCGTTCCTCTCCGATAATTATTATTATTAGTCAACCTCGAGCCACACTCAGTAAAACCACCTCATGCCACTCTCCATCGCTCTAAGGTGCTTGATTGCATCATAATTCAATACAATTATATAACACATGTAAATATATATAATCATGCATATATTCATAATTAAATCCCACAAACATGTCATGTAATTCCAGCATCCTTTACATAAAATTAGCTCACGTGGGCTGGTGGCAACCCCTGACAATTCAATTTGAATCCCTTTCAGTAAACACATTTTTCACAAAATTAATTCATGAACACTATTCACATGAACAGTGAAACCCTCGGGTTGCGGTTCTGATTCTGGGCTCCCACATTACATTTTCACACAATTCAAGCCATTTAGGCCTCTACACCATCAACCACAATTTATTTATAAAAATTTATGAAATAACACCCAGAACAACCCCTCACGATTCTGAATTGCACATATTGCGGTTCAATAAATTCAAAACAATTCGGTACCAAGTTTTGGGACTGATCAAGCGACGTTCAGGCCTCAAACCAACAGAAACATTATAAAACACTTAAATAAAAGTATAAAACCCAAGTAGGATACATCCTACCTCACGGAGTTTACTTTCGAAAACTCGAAACTAGAGCGCGCGTGAGCCTCGTGCGTGAAGCAGCTTTCCTTCTTCTTTCAGAAAGAATTGGCTTGATCGGATTGCCGTCTAGAGAAGCTTAATACTCTCTCATTAAAACACCATTTCTGCTCCTTTTCCCGTTTTCCTAGCTCTCTGCATCTTTTATCCTCCAAATTGAAGGGACGACACTATGTAATTTTGTCCTTTTCATTAAACTTAAAAGTATATCATGTCACCTGGCTTGGATTTTGACCGTGGCACGATCTTGATCGTCCGTTTCCATCATTCTCTATATTGCAACTTATGGAACATGAGTACATGTTATACGTGACTTTCACATCAAATGTTGTTTTCTGACTTTTGCAAGCGTGATGCCTCGGCGTGCCAAGTGTCAAGCGTCTCGGAATTTTGACAAATCCCGGCGATGCTAGCTAGATTTCGCTAGACGATTCCAATGGTGAAATCCATTTCGTCATCCAAGATCTAGAGAATAAATTTTGGATTATTGACCAAAATTACGATTTTGCCATTTTTTAGAAAATTGGATTTTCTCGGGTCTTACAGTAGTGATGGAAATCTTGGTTTGAGAGGAGGTTCGATGAAACTTTGTTTGAGGAGATGATTGTTAGGTGCCCAAAGTCTCTGATATCTACATCGGTTATGAATGAAAAAGGCTTATGATCTCTCGCCTAGGCATACCTGCTTTCTTTCTTTCTCTGCTTCTCTCTGCTTCTTTGCATGCCTTCCACCCTTCTTCTTCCTTCTTCTCTTTACCTGCTCTTTTTATATCCGACACATTTTGATGCATTTTAAGGAAGAAGCCCAAAAAACAAAACCATGAGGGCTTAGGCCTAAAGTGGTTAATATCATACCGATATAGATAGGAGATGGGTTTATGAGGTTTCCCAACAAGTGGTATCAGAGCCGGCCAGATGTTAGGATCACGGTGGAAGAGGCTTCACACTTATCATCCATTGGGAAAACTGGAAAAAAAAAAAGACCAATCCCACATCGGATTGAACAGATCAGTGAAGTGAATATATATAAAGAATCTTCTAGTAAAACTATATCCTTACAAATTTGAATGTTTGATTTCCATTTATTGATTTGAGTTCTTAATAACTTGACTCTCCGCATGTGAAGTATGGTCCTATTTGTTAATTTAAAGTCATTATAGACTTTAACTTTCTCACGATGTCTGCGGAGTTTGGGACATGTCCCATGAAAAAAAGTGTGAAACTATGATATTCATATTAAAATTAAAATTTTATAACTTGAACTTTAGGAGTTGATCATTTAACAAAGATGAGATGGACATTAGAGAGATCGTTGTCTGAAAATATTACACAATCTAATATATAAAGTAAATAAATATAAAAGAATAAAAATGATCTTGATTGTTTTATTTGTTATCTACGTAAATATAAAAATAATAATATTTAAGTATGCTTTGAATCTTTGAATTTTAAAAAAAAATTCTAAAATGAGGAAAATGGTGATGTAAAGGATTATATTGAATCCATATCAACAAACTACAAAGTAAAATAATAAGAATTAAGTACATTACAGTGGAGACATCCTTTAAATTTTTTTTTTTAAAATAACCTCATGGAAAAAAAACAAACATATTTGCCTTAGGATTGCCATGACCACAAAAGACACTCCAACACCCGCAAATAGACACTCCACCATGTACACCCCTATTCTATGGCTTGCAGTATAACCAAACACTACTCCATACCTCTCAACTTTTGAAAAAAGAACGACCATTTTACACTTCATCTTCTTTATAACCATTCTGTAAACTCTGATTTGCCCCAGCGACGGGCGAGAAAGCGGTGTGTAAAATGCGCCTGTAATGCGCCAAGTGCGCGTCGCTAGAAGTAATATAGTGTACTCGCAAATGCTGGATATACGATCCGCCGAGGGGCGGGTG
This sequence comes from Tetrastigma voinierianum, assembly GCA_016808115.1. Lineage (NCBI taxonomy): Eukaryota > Viridiplantae > Streptophyta > Magnoliopsida > Vitales > Vitaceae > Tetrastigma > Tetrastigma voinierianum. The sequence continues at coordinate 60,011 of JAEQBH010007261.1, read as the reverse complement.
TATTGACTTCACGAAAGGTTACGCTTTTTAGATAATATCACGAAGAGATGATTTTGGAAAAGAAAGTATGTGAAATTGACTAAACTATTGATTCTAATGTATTCTTGTTATTGAATTCAGGGTTATATCTCTATTATCACTTTTAATGGATTATTTCTTCAAGATGTTATTTGTCTAATGTATTTACAATTTGTCAATGGCGGTGATCTTACTTCACAGGGAATGTCTCTAAAGGCATATCCAACCCTATCTCCTGAATAGAGTTGAGTATATCTCTATCTCAGCTGGTATTCCGAATGCTTAAATGTTCTAACCCAAATGCCACCTTCGGGATCGAATATCTCTTATTTCTACCAAGATCAAGCGAAGAGTGCTCTACCAGATCCTGGATAACCTCATCTCTCGAATCTCGCTCCCGATTGTGATTGTACGCGTGTTGGCCGGACATCACCATATAATTAAACCATAGATATAGAAGCGAACCACGAACAAATTGATAAATGGCCGAATAATATAAAAAGATCGAACTTTAATCCATCAACATATGACGGGTTCAACATAACTCCCCAGATATAGATCTAGAACATGCGGGCGATAGAGGAAATGTTTAGTATTAAAACATGTTCTCAAATCAAAAATAGAAAAAGCAGTACAAATCAGACGCGTCTTGATCTGTGTCACTCTGCTGCGGAATTAGATTGCCTGCCTTCGTTCGTCGCCTCAGATACCACACGATTTGAGCCATTCGTACTTTAAATGATGAGGTGCGGATCTCGAGTTGGCCGTCAGCGGCGTTGAGGCGTCAAACGTTCTTGATTGTTGACACGCATTGTTGACCCCAGCGTCGCGGCGTTGGGGCGATCTGGCGTGGGAGCGTCGCGGCGTTGGAAGCGTCATGGCGGCGGCCACTTTCTTGCTTTGCTCCATTGGCCAGCGCTATGACTGCACTGCTCGATGCTGCATCAAACCAAACACCAAATGGGAGTCACAACCACTAAAACTTTATGAAATTACTGTAAAAACATGAAAAGGAAAAGACGGGTATAATGAGTGTTTTAGACACTCATCACCCCAAACTTAGTTTCTTGCTTGTCCCCGACGAAGCCCATGACCTCTAAACAGAACACACACTGACATACTGAAACTAACACACTAAGATGTGTATTACTGAAAAATAGGGATCGATTTAGACGGACTCACCCACTCTTTTGTTTTGCTCTGAAGTTCTTGGGATGCGCCTGAAGTGTTCCGACTTCGAGCTTCAGTTGTACTAGGTGGGAGTGGCCTAGTGTCTCTCCAAATTCCATAGTCTTGATAACCTTTCCCAATGACCCTATGTGCGTATGTGAATGACCTCCCGATTATGCATGGGCTCAGAGCACCCCAAGCTTAAAGTTTAATCTTGCCTATTTGGAGGAAGAAACTAACTAGAAAGGATGAGGCACTTTCAGCTATTCTTATATAAATATTTAAAAACTTCTATTCTCCTAAAAGAAATGGAAAAAGACCTAGTGCTAAGAAGTTTTTAGTTGGAGTGTTTTCCTTTACGCGGGGGATCCATTGGTGACTACACCAGGTTAGTTAAGGGCACGGGCATTAAGTTCCTTCAAACTGCACCGAGACAACTTCGACCAAACTCGAAGGCATAGGTTGTGGAAAACTCCATCTTACGTCCCATGTGGCGGGCTGGTGGAAGTGACTCGACCCCCGGTTGGCAGGCGTGGGCTTTAGAAAGGCCTCGGACTGCAGGTTCGATTGGGTGGTGCTATTCTTCTTTGGCTCTTTTTTGACTTTTTTTCTTTTTGGGGCTCAATGGCAATCCTCACCCAGTTGGGTGTCCTCGCAGATAGTTAGAATCTCCCGAGTTTGTTTAATTTCGTAGTTGGTCTCGACACATGCATACCACGAAGGTCGGTGGTGTGTAGATATGATAGGATCATCGAAATAGTTTCTTGACTACCGGGATTGGTTAAACAAACGCTTTCCACCTATTCAACCTAATTCACAGAGGCATCCAGTGTATCCCTCAATCATCATGTCATGAGGTCAGTCCCAAATTGATATCGACTTTCGGCATGCTTTTATACACGCTTGTAATTACTATCTGAATGACCTAACACATGCCGAACAAACTAACATATTTCGGCCAAAAATAAATGGCAAAAATGTGAAACTACGGACATGCAACTAATGTCTTTGACGAAACAAAGCACTACCCCAAATATTAAAAACAAAACATATGAAACAAAACAAAACCCGATCACTTACCGGCTCCCCCGAACAAAATATCAGGTGTCTATGGCAATAAATAAAAGAAATGAAGGTAAAGGGACTCACGGTGATCCTGCGGTGGCGGTGGTGGTGGCAGGTTGAGGCAGGAGGTACAGGCGTCTAGGCTGCAAGGACTCACTGTTTCTTGAAGAATGATGGCCTGATTGGCCAGGGCGATGCGCATAGCATCGGCCACGGAGAACCTCATATCTGCTGAGAAGCAGAGGACTTCAGGTGTCTGGGTCTCATCCGAGAATGCATCGGCGCTGCACAATAAGTGAGAGCCAGGGTCCACCGGGATCGGGCGAGGGCTGGATGGGTATACTCTGGTGTAAGAGGTGGTGGTGGGGTGGGTGGGAGAGAAGGGAGGCGACGATGTCTCGCGGGGATGTGGAAGCCATGTGAGCACGATAGTCATGCGGCTCATCCTCGTCAGGGGCTCGTGGAATCATAGAACCCCTCAGTTCAGGGACACCAGATTGTCGCTCCGACCCGATGGCCTTTATAGAGGTGGAGCTGGGCCTCATTATCATCGAGAGCACCAGGTTATGGAGGATGGCATCTCGATAGCACCTTGACAGCCGAAGGGTATGTCTATAAGATGGCATAGATTGACACGGCCAGCAGTAGTCACTTCACACGTTCGTCGTAGGAATGAGCCTTGACGTGATGAAGCGGTGCGAACCTTAGGAATGAAGGCCATCGCCCAGCCTTGAAGTGGAGATGACATGGCCCGCGCTGGTGATTTTCTCACTGCGCTAGACCATTGGTCGTCTGCGTATAATCTCGGGAGTAGTCGAGTGCTAAGTGGAAGCCCCGTCGGAAACGGCTTTCGGACATGCTCTAAAGCGTAATAACTATTGATCGACTCACTTGCGGAAATTAGAGCCAATACACCACTTTTTGACTTTCTTCCAAGACTGTGGGGCGAGATTGTTAGGCGTGAACTCGCCTGCAGCTCACATGTTCTTGGATGAGGTGGATTTGGCACAGGCACGCCATCCCTTAGCGCGTGGTTTTTCGGAAAAGTCGCGGGGTGGTGAGCCTTCTCCTTGATGAGCGATCGGTTTGGAAATGGTGCCAAACCGATCGTGACACCTCGCATTCACAAACCGCGTGACATCGTAAGTGGGAGTCGGGTCTTCGCCGGACCGACTCCGCTTGGTAGGCAATTTTTGCCTTTTACCAGACATATTGACCTAGAAGACACGTGGTAGTGACACCAAAGTGGACACTTACTGACTTAGACCAAAACAAAACAAACTAGTGTGCACAAAAACAAACCAAAACTACTAAGTGTGCTAAAAAAACTAACTATGACTCAAAGCAAAAATGAAACCTACTTAATACTAGCGTGAACCTAAAGACTCTAGACCAGTGAATGTGGTGGCACCCCTGAAAGGCGATACTAGAGCTAGGAACTGAGCACGGTGTAGTGGGAATGCAATATTGGGACCCAGTATGTGAGGAGAGCTGCGGGGGTGCACGAGGGGCGGTCGGAGGGCAATGTGGGAGCTCGGGCCAGGCGTGACGAGAGGAGCTTCTGGTAGGGCGGGCGAGGTGAGTCTTATGAAGGGCTAGGGTTTGGGTGGTGAATTAGGCGAGGTGAAGAGCAAAATGAACCGTTCTTGGCCTTAAGCGGGGGTGCGTCGCGCGGCCCGTTAAGGAACAGCGTCGCGGCGTTGCGAGAGAGTGCTGGAAGCGACGTCGCGGCGTTGCAGTGTACTAAACGACGTCGCGACGTTGAAGATCCACGTCGCGATGTGACAGAGAGTGGGATTAACGACGTCGCGACGTTGAGTGTCAACGTCGTGACGTTCGACCATTAAAATCGCATTAACGTTGGAAATCCGTCGCGGCGTTCGGAGAGTGCAAAAATCCACGTCGCGGCGTTCCGGATCTCACGTCGAAGTTCTACAGAAGGGTCAATTTAACATCCACCGCGACGTTTTGAGCGTCGTGGCGTTCTGAAGAAGGTTCCCCAAAAAATCTACACATTCAGCAGCTTTGGTTCGCGAGAACCTCCCCACTTGTAAATGTGATACTGCGGACACGTAATGATGCGAGGGCTTGTGTTCGCCCGGTACCTGCGCGTTGAGTCTGAAAAATAAACAACCGAGCGAATAGCCCAGTACGGCCTAGACTGACAAACCAATATTACTTTAAACAATCACTAAAAACATGAAAGAAATTGTCCTCACTCAGGAAAGAAGAAATTGTAAGGAAACTTGGGTTGCCTCCCAAGAGAGGAAAGCGCTATGTTTAATGTCGTTGGCTCGGCGACCACGAATCTCGATGATAACTCGGGAACCGAACTCAAATGATCGCTTACTACACTTGATGCGCGGTACACATCCAAAGGAATGATTTGTATGCTACATGAAGCTTCGCCACCATAATCACGACTGTCGTTGAATTGGTGATTGTAAATGTGCCTTTCTCAGGATGTATAACCACCTTGCCGTGTGAAAAGACCTTCAGTCCTTTGTGAAGGCAGGACCATGGAACTTCAATTTCCTACAGAAAAAGCTGGCGAATTGAATAGAACTTGTTGTCCGACTGTGAACTCCTTTCTGGTGATGTGTTTGTCGTGCCAGGCTTTAGTCTTTTCCTTATAAATGCGGGCGTTCTCATACGCCGTTTACGGTCGTCTAGTTCAGAGGTTGGAGACGATCGTTTCTGACCAAATATATTATCCATGTTTAGCGTCGAGTAATAGGCTCGATGTTCAATTCTTGGAAGATGACATTTACCATAAGCAATTCTGAATGGTGACATGCAAGGGGTTTAAATGTTGTGCAGTATGCCCGAATTAAATAAAGTCCGTCTTTTTAGACCAATCCTTCTGGGCTGTTAGCGCTCTTCTCGAGAATGTGCTTGATTTCTCGATGATATACGCTGTCCGTTGGGGCGTGGGTGGTATGCAGGGTAATGCGATGGCGTGCCTGCTTTTGCAAAACTTTGTCAATCACCTTATTCTTGATAGATTTGCCATTATGCTGTGATTAATAACGAGGTTTAAGCATTGAGGAAATATGTTCGCTGCGAAAGCGAATACGGCACATCGATAGTGCGTGTAAGGATCGCCTCCACCCACTTTGAGACATAGTCTCACGCGACAAGATGTATAAGTTACTTTATATGATCTGCGGAAATGGTCACATGAAATCTATCCCCATAAATCAAGCAATTCTACCTCCCGAAATGGGATGCATGGTGGCTGCGTCCTTTCTAGAGATGTTCCCGTGCGTTGACATTTTGTCCACAGTGGAAACGAATTGATGAGCATCTTTAAATAAGGTAGGCCAGTAAAAACCCGATTGGAGTACCTTGGCTGCTGTTCTCTGGCCACCAAAGTGCCCACCACACGGTAGAGTGTGACAGTGGTTTAAAATGCTATGCATTTCATCTTCGAACTTTTACATCTCCTTATCAACGATCGTGCGATTAATACATGGAAATTGGCTCCTCCCAATAGTAGTGTTTCAGGTGTGCGAAAAACCTCTTTTTCTGCTGATAGTTAAATTCAGGAGGGACTACTTTAGCCACTAAATAATTCACATAATCTACGAACCATGGAGCGCCTCTTTTCCTTCGATAGCTAAGAGTTTCTTGTCACAGAAATTCATTCAGCTGGGAACATCATCTACGGCCCCTTCCATTCGTGAAAGATGGTGCAGCACACTAGGTTTTGATTCTGCTCTTGTCTTTAATTTCTACATCAAATTCTTGCAACAAAAGGACCCACGAATTAATCGGGGTTTGTCTTTCTTATTAAATGAAGTACTTAATAGCGGGAGATAGTCGATTATTGCACCTTGACCTTGTTGCGCCAATCAAATATGGCTTTGGGCAGTCAGCAAACCTGATGACTGACAATTCTTCTGCAGTAATTGGCATAATTCAGCTGAGCATCATTCAAAGTTCTGCTTGCATAGTAAATCACCTGAAAGATTTTCTCTCGTTTTTGCCCCAACACTGCCCCAGATCGGAAGTCATTTGGCGTCTGCACATGAGTTGAATGGAAAAGACCAATGCGGTGCCACAACAATGAGCTGAAACCAGCTTATCCTTCAACTGCGAGAATGCATGAAAACATTGCGAATCAAACTCAAATGGGATCCCTTGGATAGGAGTTAGGCAAGCGGTTTTGCAATCATGAAAAATCCTTGATGAGCATACTATAAAATCGGCGTGGCTGAAACTTAGTCCCACTTTTCTTGACGAGGTGGAGGCAGCTTTTCAATTGCTTCAATCTTCGCCTATCTACCTCTATCCCTCTTGCTGAAATCGATGTCCAAGGACAATACCTCTTGTACCATAAAATGGCACTTTTCCCGATTAATTAAGTTTGTCTCTTCACATCTGGCGGTCTGACTCTGAGTTCTCTAAGCGGTTGTCAAATAGATTTCCATTCTTGAAAAATCGTCCGCCAAAGATCTCAATTGTCTTTTCCACCATGAGAATATGGCCATCATACATCGTTGAAAAGTATCTGGTGCATTGCACGATCCATGTATCATTAGAATGCGAATGTATTATAAGGGTGAGCTAGATGTTGTCTTCTCTGATCTTCGGGGCTATGGCAATTTGATTGTAGAGGAATATCCATCCAAAAGCAATAGTATTCATAACCGGCTAATCGATCGAGCATCGATCTAAAGCGGTAATGGAAAATGATCTTTTCGAGTCTGGCTTGTTCGAGTTTTCGATAATCAATACAAATCCTCCCGCACCGTGCTTGTTCTAGACGGCGAGTAGAATGTTGTTTCGATCCGATGACAGTTGTTCCTCCCTTCTTGGCACTACGAGTGGGCTTACCCATTACCTTGTCTGAAATGGGGTAAAATCACCCAGTATCTAGCCATTTTAGAACCTCTTTCGGACCACACTCTTCATTGTAATTTAACCTCCTCTGCGCTTCTACTGAAGGTTTATGTCCATCTTCTAATAAAATACGATGCATGCACATAGAAGGACGAATCCCTTTTAGATCAGCTAGAGACCATCCGAGTGCATGTTTGTGATCTCGAAGGACCCTCAATAACTTCTCTTCCTCTAGTGCAGTCAAGATCACTTTGAGATAATCACGGGTGAATTAGATTCTACCCCCAGGTATGCATATTTCAAATGGTAGTAGAGTTTTGTTCCATCTTGGGCGGTTGCTCAATCGATGGGACGGCGTTTAACTCCTTCGCGTGATTAAGTATTTCCGTCTATTGTGTCGAAGAGTCCATCCATTTAGCATATTCTTACGCCTCTTCGCTCGGGTTACCGGACTCATTCTCATTTAGGCTAGTCTCAGTCGGTGAGACCGCCCATTTAGACAAGCATAGCCTCTACTATTTCGTGATGGAAGCAAGTATCACTCTACTTGCTGGGTGTCTCACTTTGCTTCAAACACATTGAACTTGCTTCATCTTCTTGTACTCGATTTCGAGTTCTCCCTCTTAACATCAATCATTGCCTTGCAGGTTTCAGCTTGATTACACCCAGGGTGCTCGGGTATTTCTTTATCCTCCATTATCGAAAACAATAAAATCTGTGGGAAGATAGAATTTAATCGACTGCTTTACAGAGACATCTTCTATTATCCACTTGGATGCTTCAAAGATCTGTGCGCAAGGCGAAGTGTATTTGTAATTCAGTAGACCTCACCCTAATCCCAAACGTTTGAAAATGGATAGGGGCATAAGATTATCTTGCTTTTAATCACATTGGGCTCTCACAAAGATAGCATTTCCAATGGTGCAAGGGATAGTAAGCGCACAGATCCTTGAGCTTTGCGGCTCCTGCAGTATGGCACTGCATTCCTCGATTAAGTTCAACATTTTTAGGAAATCAGCTAATCTTCTCTTATGAGACAAAATGTCTTTCATAAATTTTACATAACTGGCCCAGGCATCTGCTCTAGGGCATCAGCAAACGGGATATTGATGTAACTTTTTGAACACCTCCATGAATTTAGTGGTGCTTATCCGGTTGTAAGCCTTGGGCGTTGGGTAAGGAAGCGTATGCTGGCCTTTGTTTCCAGTTGAGTTCTTTGATGGCCCATTTCTCTTGAGGTACGTTCTTTTTACGCATCATCTTACGCTCACGGGTGAATGACCTTCTCAGTCGCTAACTGTTCTACGACTGGGGGTTGTAACTGTATTTCCAATTCTTTCCCACTTCTCAGCATAACTGCTTTAACATGTTCATTCCCATCTCTTCTTGGGTTTACTTCTGAATTGCTTGGTAAGGAACCTGGTTGTCTTTGTCAGTAAGTTTGCGTTGGCCCATTTATTGCCTCGAACTACCGAATTTGTATCTTGCTGATTGTGTTGGGTTGCTTGTTCTTTGCATGTTTACTTTAGTCTCGACTCATCGAAGCGAGTGGGAAGTTAACGCTGATAAAAGCTTGTTCTAAATCAACTTTTCTCGGAGGGTGGTTCACTAGTTAGTTCGATACTTGTATTGATTACGATTACTCCGCCACCCGTAACGCAGTTGTTATGGCCAATGCAGTTCGATTATTAAGCGCAGCCACGGTCGGTCGATCGCTGTTTCCCCCATACGGTCCTTCCTGTTGTGATTGATTCCCGATTAAACACGGATCGTCTGGGCTTGCTCTGCGCGGGTTTCTGTGACATTCCGTCTTGATGTGCGGTCTACCCGCAGGAATTACATAACTCCGTGGGTTGAATGCGGATGGCGTTTGCGGTTCCTTGCTGTCTATTTAACTGTTTAGTCAGCTGTGCCACATGATTCACCAGATTGTTGAGGACCTCATTATCTGTGCCACCCACCGCATTTACAGGTGTAGCCTTCTCTCTAGGCCACTGATTAGTGTTGGTCGCAGCATCTTCTAAGATTTCTAAGCCCAGTGCATGGTTTTCTTCATCGGTGCTCCTCGGTGAAGCATCGATCATTGTTCTAGTTGCATTTCTCGGACCATTATAGAAGGTGTGGACTTGCATCCATATGGTTAGTCGGTGGTGTGGGCACTTCATGATAATTCGGTAATCGTCCCCATGCCTGCACGGGTTCTCCCCTCTGGTTATCCCAGAGGTATTGATCTCTTTGCCTGAGTTGTGCAATTTTCGAAAGGTGGGAAGGCAGATCAGAAATTTTTGCACTAAATCATTCCATGTAGTGATTGAATCTGGTGGCTGACTGGTTAACGAGTGCTTGGCTCTATCTCCAAGTGAAAGTGGGAATAACGCATGACTGTGAGCTTGACTAACCAGCTGTATTTGATGGTATCGCGAGCTTCAAGGAAGTTAGTCAAATGCATGTTCGGGTTCGTAGGGTAGTCAATGGAGCAGATGATACGAAACATCTGTCTTGTGTGACTTCAGTCGAAATTGTTTGCTTGAATGGGTGGTCGTCGATGCGTGTCGAACAACAATTGGTGGTAAAAGCAGACTCATCTAGTAGCATGAAGGATCATCGGCTGTATAAGCGGTGGGTGCTTGGTTCCTTCGTGATTCCCATTTAGCCTCTACGTAGTTCGGTCATTCAATGCGAATTTTGTTCTTGATGTTTTCCATGATTATTGGATTTCTAATGCATTTACTGTTCTCTCACATTCTCGGCGCGATCTGTCTGCGAAGTCTTTACGGCTCGGGATCGAAAAAGGTGTTGGTTAGTTTGATCTCGTCTTAAATGTACTTGCGAAACCTACCTTTGAAATAACACGAACTGACAAAGCAATTACCTGACACTTGTAAAATAAATAAAAGTAAAAAAATTCCAGAATAATATCTAATTGCTTAATTCTCTATATCAATCTAAGCTTGTTCCCGGCAACGGCAAAACTTGGCGGTCGAGCGGTGTGTGTAAAATGCACCTATGTGCGCAGAGGTACTGCGTCGCCCCCAGTAATATAGTGTACTCATAATGCGGGATCTTCCGATCCACGAGGGACCAGTGTATTGACTATAAAAGGTTCTGCACTAGATAATATACGAAGATGATTTGGAAGAAAGTATGTAAGTCGGCTAAGCTATTGATTCTAATGTATTACTGGTATTGAAGACTAGGGTTATATCTCCCCCTGTCACTTTTAATGGATTATTTCTTCAAGATATTATTATCTAATGTATTTACAATTTGTCAATGGCGAGGTGATCTTACTTACGAGATATCCTCTCGAGGTATATCAGCCTATCTCGCGAATAGAGTTGAGTATATCTATCTCAGCTGTGGCGAAGATGCTTAAATGTTCTAACCCCGAAATGCCACCTTCGAGTTGGAATATCTCTATTTACCGAATCAGCGAAAGTTTTGCTCTACCAGAATCCTGGATAACCTCATCTCTCGAATCACCGCTCTCGGAACATGATTATGCCAATGTTAGCCGAGACATCACCATATAATTAAACCATAGATATAGACGAGACGCGAACAAATTTGATAAATATAGCCGAATAATATAAAGATCGAACTTTAATCCATGACATATGACGGGGGTTCAACATAACCTAGATATAGATCTAGAACTTATGCGAGTGATAGAAGGAAAATGTTTAGTATTAAAAATATCATTCTCAAATCAAAAATGAAAAGCGGTACAAATCCGGGCGCGTCTTGAGTGCGTGTCACTGCGCTGCGGAATTGGGTGCGCCGTTCGTGCGCCTCCGATACCGGTTATAGGCCATTACATTGCTTTAAATGATGAGGTGCGGATCTCGAGTTGGCGTGCGACTTTGCAGCGTCAGCGGCGTTGAAGAGGCGTCGCGGCGTTGAGGCGACGGCGTTCGCGATTGTTGACTTCTGCATTGATGACCGCGTCGGCGTTGGGGCGTCCGCGGCGATGGGAGCGTCAGCGGCGTTGGAAGCGTCAGCGGCGTTGGAGGCGTCGCGGCGTGGCGACCACTTTCTTGCTTTCATACATTGCTTCCAAAGCTGCTTCCAACAGCTGCCCTTTTTGCTCAATGCACATCCAAACCAAACACCAAATCGGGAGTCCTTCACACAAAACTAATTACTATAAAAAAAACATGAAAAGGAAAAACCGACGCGGGTATAATATGAGTGTTTTAGACACTCATCACCCACACATAGGTCTATAACTAGCACATGGTCACCATAAATAATAGTAGTAACTTTTCTATATTCAACATCATATTTACTTGATGTCAAGGAAAAAAAAACCTTTAATGTTAAGATTATTCTTAATACATTATTGAATTTTTTTTAATAATAGTCTTTTAAAAACATATTTTCTATATATTCGTTTAAAAGTAAATATTTATGTTCTTAGGATTGGACATATGAAAGATCTTTCAAATCCAAAATGGAGTACTACAATACAACATGCAAAATAAATAGATATAAAAAAATATATTCATGTTTCATATATATTGAAAATATTAAAATATTTCTCAAAAATAGATATTTATATAATTAAGGTATTTCTAAATTCTACCATAACAATGCAAAAGTATAATAATATAATGCGATTCTAAAAATAGTTATGACGAATTCAACGGTGAAATCCGTTTCGTCATCCGAGATCTAGAAAATTTATGATTTTTAATCGAAATTACCGTTTTACTATTTTTCAGAAAAATTAAATTTTTCCCGAGTTTTAATAAATTTGAAATTAAAATAATTCTTTTGATATGCTTAAAAATAATCAATCTTCTTCAAGCATTTACAAAACCTTCCGATATTATTAGTTATAATATCTCATTTTATTAAAATTTGCCTATGAAAATTAATTGATATATTTTAAATTTGAAATATGCTCGAAGTAGATATAAGAACAAATATTTTAATTTGATTATATATATATAAGTGGTTGTTACACAGTTACAAGGATTATAGAGAGAAAATAAAGACTGCGAGAAAGACCATTACAAGAACAAAACCCGAAAACCAATTAATACGAAAATGCCGAGTCTAGAGTGGCGTCACGATCTCCTTAAGCAGTTCGTCGTCTCCGCAGTGCTTCCGGAGAATTCGCCGGCGTCTGTTTCGGGATCTAGCTGACCGGACAAGCGATGCCTCAACACCTAGATCTTGCTCCGTGACTGAAACTAAATCGAGGCTATCACCCAAACACCTCTTTGAGTAAACTCGAAACCAAAGAAAAACCTCTCTTTTCTGAATAAAGTCTCTTGCTTTATAGGCTAAAGTGAGACCCTTATGATCGAGAAACCAACGTTTAATGACCGGTTGGATTTCCCTATGACTCCTCAAGATAAATGACAATGGGATATAAACTTTATTAACAATTCTAGTGAATGACATTCATGAGCCAAGATCTAAAGGCTAGTGAGAATAGTTAGCTGGAAAAGGCTTACTGGGGTAGGTGTTATCCTTTGAACCTTCCTTGTAAGAATATGTTTATCTACTAACAATAGTGAACATGATGTCATACAAACCATTCTGTCATTGGTGTAGAAGCGATGACATATTCTAAAGATCTTCTAACATATTTCAGTTCTCACTTTTATATCCATTTGTACTTGGACATGCGCCTGGTCCACGAGAGTTTAATAGGAATTGTTTAATTAATTCCTACGAAATGACCCGCTTCCTTTTTACATAGGTGATCTCTCACATAAAATAGGTAAATATGTTTTCTTACCAGTATAGAGATCATTAAAAAAGCATAACCAACCTTCTTATGAGCATCCTTTGACATCTTGGAATGGATTAGGTGATTGTTTCAAAGTCTTTAAAATTTGGTTGTCCCTTTGAACACAGTCTTAGGATCAATTAATGGGTTGATTATCCATTGCATCGACTTATTTAACTACGGGCTTTAGTCATTCCATGATGACTTTTCAGCCAACTCTGTTTATCCCTTTGGTTCTTAGTTGCAATGTGTCTCGTTTTACATAATCTATAGAGATAACCCAGTTGAAGTTGTTTAATGGTATTGTGTACCTGCAGATATGGCGGCTGCCATTATACATCTTGTTTTGTGCTCTACCAATAACTGATTAATTTTATCCATGATATTATGCATGACTTGGGGCACTGGCTTTAGCCACCTTAGAATGTCATAGGAGTGGGCGTAGCCATTACGCCTCTTCCCCACATTGTCTAGTGCTGTAAACTCAGATTCCATTGTGGATCTGGCAATAACCGTCTATTTTGAGGATTTCCATGATACCGCTGCACCTCCCAGTGTAAAGACATAACCACTATGGGATTTTGAGTCTTTAACATTAGATATCCAATTAGCATCACTGTATCCTTCAAGAGTGCGTGAGATATCTTGTGTAGTGCGGCCCATAGTCACCCAGTGAATCGTAAGTATTTAATACTCTCATTATTCCTTGCCAAGTACATAGCTCTGGGATTGCTTTCGTGTACCTGAGTTTATTAAGCATGGCTATATGCAGTCTTGTACAACTCATTAAGTCACGTTAGACTCCTATCGCTAGAGTATTCTACTTGAGCAACACTCTCTCTTTATTCTGGAAAGTGTAGAGTTACATCTGGGGTGTTAAGGCATGCCAGATTTATCATATCAAACTTCCCAAGAATATTGTCAACATAGTGCTTAGTGACTTAGCACGAGTCCATCGATGTTCTTTTGATTTTTTATTCCCAGAAAATAACATCAGCAAGTCCCATGTTTTTCATGTCAAATCTGAATTTAAAGCATGTTCTTGGCGGTGTAATCATCTTATCATCACCTGCCAATCAGCGTATCATCACGTACAAACATACAATGACATAGCCATGTTCATCATCTTTGACATAGACACACTTGTCACATTCATTGATTTTGAATCCATGTGACAACATAATGTTGTCAAATTTCTCATGTCATTGTTTTGGTGCTTGTTTTAATCCATACAAGGATTTCACCAATCTACAGACTTTCATTTCTTGTCCGGAGCGAGAGAGCCTCAGTTGCTCCATGTAATTCTTCATTCCGTCTCATTTAAGAGAAATTTGTCTTGACATCCATTTGATGTACCTTAAGATCTTTTAGTGCAGCAATTTCAAGCACCATCCTTATAGAGTTTATTCTTGTCACAGGAGAATACGTGTCAAAATAATCCAGACCCTCAGTTTGCCTATAGCCTTTGATCACAAGTCTTGCCTTGTATTTGTCTATTGATCCGTCTACTTTCAGGTTTCCTCTTAAAATCCACTTGGAACTTAGAGGTTTTACAACTTGGAGTGGAAGATCTACTAATTTGAATGGTTATACGAGTATGGAATCAATTTCACTTTAGTGCTCACTGCATGAGACTCTCCGTGAGTTCACTTTGCCTCTTTATAGGTTTGGGGTTCCCCTACAGGCGTATGTCGGAAAATGCGGGACCAAAATGATTTTCTGTCCTTGCCTTTCTTTGCGCACAGGTTCTACCTCTCATCGAGTATCTGTCCGACTATTTTCATGAATAGTCTCCAACACTCGTTTTGATGAACTAGGCTTTTCCTTGGATCCGACAGCAGAAACATCCTCAAAGAATGATGCATTCCTCGATTCCGTATAGTGTTACGGTGATATAGGGATATTAGACTCATAAGCAAAAATCGATAAGCAACCTTTATTATGTACATAACTTGATAAAGATCACGATCATCTTTTAGGTCCTATTCTCACCTTTTAGGTGGAGGAGCGCCACTTTAGCCAGACATCCCCACACTGTAAGTATTTGTAGGATGGCTTCATTCCTCCATAACTCATATGGATTCTTTTACGCTTTCTTTTGCAGGTACCTTATTTAGAGGTAATTAGCAGATAAAATGGCTTCTCCCACATGTTTTGGTGACAGGGCTTTTTATCGACGTTGCATTCATCATTTCTTTCAGTCACGATTTTCCTTTCGACCACTCCCATTAGATTGTGGCGAATAGGTCTTTGTAGTTTCATGTATAATCCATGTTTGACTGAGTCAGCAAATGGCGATTCATACTCTCACCTCGATCACTTCTCGACCTTTTAATTTCCTATTGAGTTGATTCCTCGACTTCATTTTTGTAGAGAACAAATTTCTCTGTCGCCTCATATACTTTTAAGTAAGTACACATAGGTAGTGCCCAGTTGCTATCATCCCACAAAGGTAATAAAGTATTTATTACCAACTCTTGTTTGTGTGACTTCCAAATCCACATATATCACTATGGATTGATCAAGAGGTTCGAGTGTGTCTTTCAATACTTTGAAAAGATGACCTGGTTAGTTTTGCCTCGACCGCAAGTTTCACAGCATTGCCTTGCATCGGAAAGGTTGGTATATGATTTAAGTTAATTAATTTACGCAATGTATCATAATTAACATGTCTAATCTACATGCGGAGATAAGATGACTCAAGAATATAAGCGGAAGAACTAAGCTTTATTCATTTACGACTTAATGATAGTCATTACATTAAGCTTCCACCTCCCAGCCACTCCATGCCTTTTCCGACCTTACATTCCGGCTCTTTGATAGAACAAATTTATCGGACTCAAACACCAGCGAAATCCATGACTATTCAGCAAGAACCGGACTTTAAGAGTTCTTGCGGTTCAGGTACATATAACACATTTGTTAAGTCGGCTCTTTCCCGAAGTCATCTTGAAGACCACTTTGCCTTGCTGATATCTGATGTGAGGTTCCCCATAATTACCTTTTCTCCATTCTCAATTGGTTCAAGGTGAGAACATCAATCTTATCGAGAACATACACATGGCGGGTACTTCAGTGTCAATCCACCATTCATAGGATTTGATCACAAGTTCACCTCGAGATCCAGCTGCGGTGAGGTCGATTTAGACACATCCTTGGAGATGTCGTCAACCACATTGGCTTCCTTGAGTTTGTTTCTCTTCGGAAGTTTGCAATCAGAAGATTTGTGACCTTGCTTCCCACAGTTAAAGCATTTCCCGATGAACTTTTGCTTCTTGAACACTCCCCCTTTTGGTCCCAGCTTAGTGCCTTTTCCTTTGTTGTTGCCTTTTTTGAACTTGGAACCTTGACCATGTTCCTGAAGTTAGTATAGCCTCATTGGGATTATTGTGCCATTTTCCTCTCGAGATCCTTTATTGTCTTCTTCAATGCAGTCGAATAACTAGATCTTGATGCTCATCTCCTTTTTCTCTTATGTTTGAGTAGTTTTTAAAGTCTTTCCAAGCAGGAACGGTTTTCAATAATAAACATGTGAAAATTCCATTCGACATCATTCCCTCGGCATGAATCTCATGGAGGATTACTTGAAGTTCTTGGACTTGACTGACCGCAGTCTTGAAATCTACCATTTTATAATCAAGGAATCGGCCCACAACGAACTTTTTGGCCTCGACATCCTCAATATTATATTTCCGGTCTAGTGAATCCCATAGCTCCTTGGCTGTTTTCTTATCTGTATACACATTGTATAGAGAATCAGTTAAAGCATTCATGACGTAGTTCCTGCACAGAAAGTCAGAATCATTTCCAGCATCCACGACCTTTGATGGCTTGGATGTCGGCTCATCTTCTTTGAGCTTTGGAGCTTCTTCCGTCGAATCTACTTAAGATTCAAGGTGGTCAAATAGAACAGCATCTTTGTACCACCTTTTGAAATTAAGTGCTAATTTCTGGAACTCTCGGGTGAGACGAGAGATAGGCAGAGTAGTAGGCATCAGCGGTGCTTGTGTCACGGTAGGGGTTGCCACTTGAAGGCCGGATCTTGGAGTGGGGCCATGGTGTATGCAGACAATGTCAATTCTTTGCAAAAATTATAGAAAATTGATCGAATTTCTATTCCCAAACAGTGTGAATATTGGAATTAACCGCATTAACAAAGTATTCCCGGGAAAGGCGGTGGGGTAAAAACTTAGAACCCAATTAACTAACCTCCTTAAGGCCAGGAACTTCTCTTTGTTTGTAGTTTCCAAATTCCTAAGACCACAAAGGAATTAGCACAAACTCACAACCAAAGGTTCGGCTGAGAATGACCCTTCCACCAAGCCAAAACCCTATTATATATTAATTTAAAGAAAATAATTCTTTTCTATTATATATTAAAGAAACTAAATGAAATGAGGTCATTTAATTTTTTATGAAGAATACGTTAATGTTAACACTAGGGTTACATACATGGAATAAAAATTAGTTACCAAATATGCAATATAAATCTCAATATTTAATTAAGAGAGAAAACAACAAAAAAGAAAAGAAAGGGCGTTTCACTTATTCTTGCTGTGAGCCCTTACATCCTCTCACACATCACATCCACAACATCTACATCAACACTAGGCGGCTATAATACTTTAGCTATAATGATTTCATTTTCCAGGAGACTCTACCACCATCAACCTCCCTCATCACTCCCTTACACTGACACCCAACCTCAACATATGGATGAACTCTCTCCCGGAAAACCCGACCTCAACGTGTAGAAGGATTTGGTCATTATAGAGGCTCGAGGTCTCGGGTAGCCCTTTCTCCATAAACACTTTTGATTCTATTACATTTTCCTACTATGATAGGACAAGTTTATTTTTGGTAACCTCGTTCAATAATATCTTCACACTAGGAAGCTCTCATCACTTGGATTCATCCATTGACGAACATCATAAGATACTACTACGGTAATCTCTATTTGCTATAATTTTTTTATTTTTTATGAAAGGGATAGAGTGCAGTTTGCGGATCTATTCAAGTCCTGTGATAGGAATGATTAAATCTCTTTATGAGTGTAATATTTTTTTAAACACAAAAAAGAACATGTATTAATTAAAAAATGAAAATCCATCCTTAGTCTTCCATTTCCTTGTGAAAGACGTAGATTTTAAGATCGATGCATTACCATCTCAAATGAAGAAAAATTTTCTTTTTCTTTAAGTTTTGTATTTATTCATTGGAAAAAAATATGGGGAATGGAAATAAAAACATAGAAGGAAGTGATATTTAATAAAGAATGACTGAATTAGAATTCTTTGGTTAGCCTTTATTGTGGCCCTTAAAGAATGTAGGAAGGAGGAGCTAGTATAATTAAAGTGTTAATCTAATTCAGATGGAGATTTTGAAACCACTAACTCTTCTCTAACATCCCTATTTTGTATATTTTCTTTATTTCCAATGCCAGAAGGAGTTGAATTTGACCAAGTATAATTTTTTATTGTATTGTGCCAAGTAGTGTAGAAATGATTATATGCACGAATCTTCTATCCCATGCTATCACTTTTGACATCAACACCAACACCAACAACGATAGACTAAGAACCAATTTGTATACGGTCGGAAATGGATGAAAATCTGATAGCAATATCGCGTCATCCCAAGTCTACCATAGTGTCTACTTTGAACAGGCCAAAATCCGTAATCTTTAAGCTTATCCCCTAAGAAATTCAAAGAGTAGGATATTTCTACTCGGAGAATTCCGGGCAACACTGATCCACCAACCTAGCCCATTCGCGAGTTACATTAGAATTGATTCAATCTAATATTATTCACCAAAAATCAACTGAATCAAGCTGTTGGCGGTACATTGAGGTTTACCATGGCATAAACCAAGCATATGTAAGAAAATAGAACAAATATATTTGAAAACGAACATTGAGGTTTATTACGTTTTTTTTGTCTTTGTATTTTTTTTTAGAAATTGACATCAAATGAAAAAATATAATGTGTAACTGATTATTCTCAAGGTAACTTTTTATTAGCCTTTATTTAATTGTTTGAGAAAATATATGGGTAAAATGATGGACACTATGATTGTGAGTCCTAGAAGGGAAATTTTATAATCAAATTAGTCCATTAGTTTTAATTGTAGTCATACATCTAAACATCACGAGAGCCAAAGAAAAGTTATAAAGAATTTGCTGTCATGCTAAAATTATTTGAACCATAGTATAATTTTTTCTATTTTGTCAAGTTAGCTTAGTTATTCTAAAATTAGTTTGAACCATGAGAATAAATTTTACTGTTTTTGTGAATTCTAGTTAGCTTAGTCATCGCAAAATTAGTTTGAACCATGAGTATAAATTTTTCTATTTTGTAGGAGTTCAAGTTAGCATAGGGATGAATGACATAATTTCATTCAACTGAGTCTTACAAGAACTTCTTATAGCTCACGTAAAATCTCTATTTGAGTTCCTATAATTCTCCATAATTTCATTAATTTATGTATGAAATTTAGTTTTTATTTTGATGGTCCTATTATTTAATATTGCCTTCCGTGGTAAAGAGTTCATAGATTTTACTTTGATGCCATGGTTTAAGGGATTGTTCTAATAAAATTAGACTTAAACTAGAAGTTAACTAATTAAATGGCGATTCTAATATATTATTCCATTTTCTTAAAGCCAATAGTTCATATTGGGGTGTTTTCTAGCCTTAGAAACAAATAAGGGTACCAATTTAATAAATAATTTGTTTTGAGACTTCCTAAAACATCATTGATATAACATGTTTTACTCTAATGAATATTAATGGAATGAGTAGACGAAGAGTTTGAGAATGAATTGCTTTTCTTATTTCATTAATGTGAAGAAATTCCAGAATTTAAGGTTTTAAGTTTTTCTTTATAATTTTGCTGTATCCTTTAAAAAGTTAGTTTTCTCTTACAAACTTATTCAAGATTTCAAACATGTTGTTTATTTTTCTTTTTTTAGATCCACTAAAAAATAATGGAATAAAAAAATAGTTGTCTATCATATATTTTTGATATAGATTGATAGAGATTGGATGTAAATTTGGCATCAAGTTACTAAAATTCTTCCATAATGATTTCTTGATATTTTGAGAGTAAATAATGAGATATGGTATTGATATTTAGAACTTCTTTAATAGTTGTATCATTATTTTCATCTAATTGTTTGTCTGATGAGAGTGCCGAGACAAGTTTGTAGTCGTCGTAGTTGTGGAAGCTTGGATTTGGCTTTTGGTTCAATTATAGCCGCTAATTGGAAGGTCGATTGAGGAAAGAATACAATTGAGGAGTGATATTAAATTTTCATGTGTGATTTTGATTAGTAGTTTAATAACTTGTAACATAAATACACAAATGTGGAATATTGGTGTATGAAATGTTAGATGTTTTTAGTGGTATATAAATTTGAATGTCAAACATGATAAAATGAATGATATAAAATATTTAAAATGAGTATTCACTATGAGCTTTGTTTTGTTTTGCCAATTATCTCAAAAAACAAATCATTTTATCTTGTAATCAACCTAAGTTTATTTTACTTAGATATGATTTTTTTGTTTGCATACAATTTTAGTTCCTTGTATATTTAATTGATGAAGGCAAAATCAAATAACTCAATATATTGAAATTGTGAGTATTATATTTCTTTTTAAATTGTATTTTATTTAGTTATAAGATAAAATTAATAGGTTATGTTATTTTATAACGAAAGAAGGTTTCTAATGTAGCCCCGAGAGAGCCGAGGGTCCGTTGACAACCCGTTAACTTGCGGAATCTTTAGTGAATGTCAGATGTGCTTGTCTGTGTCGGTCGAGAGAAGGTGTACGTGCAAGCTGTGAGGCGCACTCTGAGCACCAGGTGTCACATCATAGTATTTTTGGAAGTTAAATATGAAATGATAAATTGATTAAATCGGAATTTGTATTAGAACAAGGGTAAAATCGTAATTGATCAAATGGGATATAAAAGGCATAATCAAAGAAGATAGTATGCCAAAATACAAATAACAAGAGTTGATGTGCAATTCTAGAGAGATGTAGGACTTAATAATAATTAAGTAAAAAATGGGAGTATAAAAGGAGAGGAGACAAACAAAATGTCTCATTTGTCTCATTTTTGGCTAGGGCAACCCGTAGGAGAGGAGAAGAAGGGAGAAAAGAAGAGGAAGAAGAGGAAAAAGAGGGAGAAGAAGTGGGAGAAGACCAAAGCAATGTATGTTTCATCTTGAAATCATGGGTATTTTGGATTCCTAAGGTTTTGGTTTGGAGATTAGTTCCTCCTTGTTCTAGGGTTTTGTGGAGAGATCACATTAAGCTTAGAATTATTGAAGTTATGTGGGTAAAACCCCAATTGGTATAGAATAAACATGGAATCCTCTTATTTATATGGTTTTATATGGAATTGGTGGACCTAAGATTGAATTCATAAGATTTTCACCTAGGGTTTTGTGGTATGAGGTTCCAAACCACCAATACAAGTGTTATGGAGTGGTTTTAGATGAATACCATGTTGGTTTTTGAGGTATTAAGGAATGGGGAAGTTGTATGAAGAGAATTGGTACCAAAAGTGGGCAAAAATAGCAATTATGGGCAAATTCAGTGAGTGCCGTCTGCCGTCTGAGCGATATCGGGTACCACCTTTATAACCAAATCGATGCCGGTACCGATCAAACGGTACGGTACATAGCGCTAAATGCCCAGTTATTTGTATTTGCATATTTAAGCCTAAATTCACACACCGATTGTATAGGAATCTTACTAAATGATTAAGAGAAGTTCAAATAAGATTGGAACTCGACGAAAAATGTAGCGTACCTCGCCTTCGCTTCGCCTTGGCGATATTCGTTGAGTGTGACTAAGTGCTAGGAAGTACGTTAAGTTTACGTTATACATAGGCGATTAAAATTAATGTGTTCGCCCTATTCGTTTGACTGTATAGGCTAAAAGCAAAGGCGGGGAAAATTGTGGAATTGTGCTCAAGTTTAGTAAGCAAAAAAGTGAGTGTTCTAAACCTATTTTTTTCAAATACTAGTGTAGTATTATAAACTGTTTTACACTGGTATTTAATGGTTTTGATGGAAAACCATAATTCAAAGAGCAAGCAAATGGTTTTGATTTAAACCATATTTAAAGCAAACAATGGTTTTGAATTATTAAACCATGTTTCAAGCAAGCAAACAAGTAAATGGTTTTGAATTGTAAAACCATATTTCAAGCAAGCAAGCAAAGAGAATAATTTCGAAAACAGGCTTAACTAAAATCCCTAGTTTTCAGCAAGCATACTGGTCAGAGGTATTCCGTATGTGCACGATGGTGTTAGGATATCATTCATGAATTTTAGATTTGCTTGGTCGGGAAACTTAGGTCATGCATCATGGCATTTAAAGGAGACCGTGGCACGTACTGGAGTATATAGGGTTAACGCGTTAACTAAATTATGGTGATGGAACTGTGTCAATTCCACATATTTAATAAAGGTGAAGTGGCGTGCCCAGCCCTTCACCTAGGTGATGCGACCTGTGTCCTTCCACCGCACTGGGCCGATGCCTGTGCTCCCGTGTTCACTAGTGGCACAGCGTGATAGCCTCCAATGGTTGATGATTTATAAGCATGATTCATACAGTTTGAAAAATCAACCATTGGTGCACGGTCGAGCCCAGGCTCCTGTGTTTGTTTTAAGCAAACGATTGAGCCTAGGCTCCCGTTTTTATTTCAAAACAGTTTTGGCCGAGCCTGTGCTCCCGTGGTGATTTTAAAGCAAAACGCACAGCCCGCACTCGCTTTATTTTAGCATGCACAGCCAGTTCTCGTGTTTATAAAGTTTTATAAACTTTTAAAGCAAGAGATTTGAGAAATTTTAAACTTTTAAAGTAAAGGTAAAGCAAGCAAGCAAGCAAGAGATTTGAAAAAAGTTTTAGGAAACTTTCAAGCAAAGCAAGCAAGGCTTCGGAAAATATATCAGAAAAGAGAGTTTTATAGTTTCAGATATTTTTCGAAAAGCAAAACATTTTATAAAGCATACACTCACCGAGCCTGCTTAGCTCATTATTTTGTATTTTAAAACTATTTTCCGTGCATGCACGACGACCGGAGCAGCATTAGGATTCTTCGACATTTATATCAAGGTCAAGTATTAATAATATTTCAGAAGGAAATACTTTTGAATTTCAGATAATAGAGCACATGTATGTACATAGTGTAGTTGTGAAACGTACGAGCCCGTGGTTCTTTTGAAAAAAATACTCGGCCGCTACATTAGGAAAGTGTAAATTTGTGTATACAGATTTGAATATGTCCTTGCTTCGCAATTGGCATGTCAATTAGATTTTACAAAATCATAAGTCGGAAAAAGAAAAATTTTATACTTGTGTTTAAGAAGCAATACGGCCGCTTCATAGGAATTTAGTCGTTAGAGGTAACTACTGATTTCAGGGAGTGGCCGCACACCGGGCCGCTAGAAGGGGGTGGGGGTGTGTCAACGTCACTCACGAAATTCGGGCATAGTCTCCTTTGTACGGGGAGCTCTACCTAAAGTACAAAACCTGTCCCAACCATTTACAATGACCACACCGAGTCACATGCACAATTAAAATGAGTAAAAATTGCCACTTGGGCCCATGCATCAATACTCATCAAATACATATCAACTATATAATATAGCTCAAGAGTTACTACATTACTCTTATACAACATATATTAAACCTTAGAATTTTAATACATGTATACAATGAAGATACCAAAGCCACAACCCGGCTTTCTTCTAAAATGCAGCCTTTAGTGAGCGCCACCTTCATGCACACTTTATAATTAAATAAGATCCGATTGTAGCGAGAAAAGCCCAAGAGTGATAATTTTCAATTCGGTTACTCCCACCCAAGTGCACATGTCATGGTAGAACAATCACATTCAAGTAATTTCATGAACCTACTCCGAATGTCTACATGCCCAAACCATGTCTCAACTTCTCAATCGACTCCCCACACATGCTCAAGCCTATATGCGTAAAATACAATACAACAAAAGCTTTTTGTTCTTGAAACTCATCTGAGTTTCTAGTACATTGACTATCCTTCGAGGCGAATTGTCGGATAACCCTCCAAATGTCATGGTCCCTATCCTCGAAGTGGATCCAGATGTCCCTCTAAGGTACTTTCTAAAATCTTCGTCGAAATTCCTTTCAATACAAACATTTTGCTTTTGTTTATTTCATGTCATGCACTCACACCTAATATTATAGCTACCCTAAAGGCATATCAATGGCCATGCCAATTCCAATAAATTTACGCTAATATATTCACACATATATATATATATATATATATATATATATATATATATATATATATATATATATATATATATATATATATATATATATATATATATATATATATATATATATATTAATATAATTTAAATCACATAGCAAATCATGTTATGTACCACCACTGGGTGAATAATTCAAAATTCACTTCATTACGGGCTAATTAACAATCACAAGCAACTCATTTCAATCACTTAAACACATAAAATTCACAAAAATCATGTCACTATTCACAATGCTGAAACCCTAGGTTAATGCTCACGGCCACCAATTTCGATTTTCCTCCACTCGGTTCAAAGGTTTTGAGACCGAGTTTACGGCTAAATAAAGCCTCAGAATATCCCTAACCATAAACACTACTCTTTGCCAAAGATTAACGTAAGTAGGAAAATATCTCACTTCTTGAGTTGTTCAATCCTACCAAATCTGTCTACGTGATAGCCTCGGGCCAAGATAGACGACTTTGCTTTCACTGGCCGTAACCGACGATCCGAATTCATTAATCCAGAGAAGGCAATCCTTCTCTCTCTAAACTCAAAATCAGACCTACTACATCTCCAGCCCCCTTGCACGTTTTGTTCTTTCAATTTTAAATAGCCACTATTCCAAGCTATTTTATTCAATTAAAATTCCAAAATTCCTAATGCAAGCCCTTTTATCTGATTTTGACACTTGGCACAATCTCGCCATTCATTTCCATCTCTATTCACGCAACATGCACTACATGAGTGATACGTAGCAGCGACTTCTTTGTCACATCACATGTTCTCAACCTGCTTACGCATTAATTCGACACCCTGGTACTCTGAGGGAAAACGTGAATTCCGACTGTCTCTGAATTCGATGAAATTCGACGGGCAACTAGATTTCCATGAGACGATTCCAACGGTGAAACTGCTTTCATCATCCGAGATTTAGAAAATTTGTTTTTAATGAAATGACAATTTTACTTTTTTTTCTTTAAAATTCGAATTTTCTGTCTTCATCTAATTTATCACTTATGAATTTGATATATTAAATACAAAAAGGAAAATGAATAAGTAACTAAATACAATAAGAGAATGAATGTCTATGAAGAAACATTTAGCCAACAGTTACATGGTATATCCTATATCCTCATAAAATTCAACTTTTTATATAATATTCTTTTTATTGATAATATATTAATTTAGAAATACATAATACAATTTATTAAACATTTTAGATTAATGTTTATGATAATTACAATGTCAAGTAGTCATAAACAAAACCAATGTAGTAAGATTTGTTACACTCAACCATGCTCATATTTAATTTGAAGACTTTAATCCATGTAAAAAGGATCATACCAATCAAAATCTAGTTTAAGATCATTTAACCTCACTTATAAAATCCAACCATTTAAGGATAGTGATGGTAATGAGTGAGTTTTGTTCTTCTTTTCCAATTCACCTCTTGCCTTTAATGGGATGTGTTTAGGTTTTTTTGCAAACAAGTTTGAGGATTTTTAGTAAGTTTATGTTTTTTTTTTCTTCCAAACTTGAGGCAACTAGGGTTTTATTTTAATTCGCATCACCTTTATATAAAAACCTTTTAAAAATGAAATGAAATTAATTTCTATTTTTTTATTTAATAATAATAATGATTTTTTTATTTTTATAAAATGTTATAAAAATTATAACATTTTACTTATTTGTAAATGTGTCTATTTAATTAACTAACAAAAATTAAAATTAATTAAAAATAATGTTAAACTTGGGAATTTCCCCCATGTTCGCCAACTCATCATACTCTATATATTTTTTTTAAACAAGATGGGTATGAAATTTATTTTGAATAACCCAAATTTCAAATCTATCTTATTGTCATCCTTATAAGAGCTAGATATGATTCTCAATTAATATATTATTATAAGAAATAAAAATTTACATTTCATAAAAATATATGAGCTGAAAATTACAAAATAAATATATTTGAACATTATATAGCTCCAAGTATTGATATAATACAAAAAATAACTTAATATATATTTATACATCGAAAAACATTGTGTTCTAGCAATAAATATGAGTGATGTTAAAATTGAGCCCTAAAATTTATAATATTTTTCTTAGCAATAAAAAATTCTTTATGACATATTTCGATGCTAAAATATATACATTTTCGTGCAAAAAAAAATTGTTGGCTAAATATCAAATGTTGTCACAAATTATTTTATGAATAATGTATTCACACAAATTTTTATCATTGATATCATGACAAAATTATATTTTTTGTCTCTAAAACTATTGAATGCATACATACTGAGACGATTTTAAAATTTTGTCGCTAATAGAAATATTTAGCGACAAAATTTATTTTCCATAATAAAAATTCGTCACTGATTCTCATTTTTCTTGTAGTGATATATGCCAATCTACTAGAGAAATAAAAAATTACTGGATAATAGATTTCCTTCTCTTGCAAGCTTAGTACTAGCCAAGAAGCCCTTGGATAAAAGACTTCATGCAAGTGTAAGTTTTTTAGCTTCCACACTTTTTTGTCTCTTTACTTCTTTCATCATGCATTGAATTTTTTGTTCTATCCATGAATGAATATGATTCATAGCAATTTGTAGGATCCTCAAACCAACTTCATAGCACAAAGGGCTACCACTCTTGAATCTCTTCCCCATGGTGTCCATTGCAAAGAATTCAATTCAGAGGACATGTCTTACACAAGTGATTTGGATCATCCATAGATTTATGCTGCATGAATGATTTACAATAAGCCTCTACTACTACATTCTCGCTTTGGGTCTTTCCCAATTTATAATGCCCTTTGAACCAACTCGGCTTGAAACTATGTCTCGTTTCATCCAAAATGGAGTGAG
Organism: Tetrastigma voinierianum; assembly: GCA_016808115.1. Taxonomy (NCBI): domain Eukaryota; kingdom Viridiplantae; phylum Streptophyta; class Magnoliopsida; order Vitales; family Vitaceae; genus Tetrastigma; species Tetrastigma voinierianum. The sequence goes on along the minus strand of JAEQBH010007261.1, from coordinate 32,987 downwards.
ACCTCTTCAAAATGCTCTCTATTTTTTCGCCTTTTAAAGTTCCAAGGATTTGCCAAATGCACAGCTAATAATTCTTTATGCTTTTTTGAATCTTCCCATGCCTTGATGATATCACTTTGGAGACTCCACAACAATTCAATGGATTTTCAATTAGTTTACTAGATACTGTGCAACTGTTTCTATCATCCCATTGTTTCACAATTTTATCTTCATGTTAGCTAACAATGCGTTGTTCTTTATAGCCTTAAATATGATTTTCATACAGATATCAAACTTTTATGCCGAAGACGAGGTTCTTGTGACAATATATGGGCATCATGTATGATATAGCAATGGTACACTTGCCCCAATGAATCATTGAGGACTTATTTGGTTTGTCCATACCTTAGTTCCTTTAGTAATTCCTCTCATATCCAGATGCATAAAGGCTTAGAGAAGTAGTGAAATCGAGGCCAAGTGCCTAGCTAATTAAAATTATAAGGAAGTACTATAGAAACTTACATAATTGTAGAAGAGAGAGTAAGGACACTTATATAGACCATTGTGATTATTTACATATATTTCGATTTAGGTAGAGTTAAAATATTTATGAAAATAAATATTATTTGTAGATGTTGTTTACTTCATCTTAGATGCTTAAGCCTATTCTTTCAATGCACCTATGGTGGTTCTTTAACATGGCGTCTAACGTTATTCAGGTTTATGATAAAATATAGGTGATGGAAAATTTGTGTTTATCTCAATTTATGAGGGTTTTTTATTTTATTGTTTGTGGAACTTCCTATTGTTATCATTCTTATTCTTGTGTTTCAAATTAGAGGAGAGGTAGGAATTGGCATACACATTAGAACTAGAATTTCTAAGGACTCGTTTTTGAACTATGAACTGTGAACTAGAACAAAATGTAAGAAGAGAGGTAGAGGAAGGTTAATCCATAGGTGGTTAACTATTTGAACACCTGGGAATGCAACCAAATAATGTGTTTCTATGTAAAAACTTGAAATAATGCAAAATGATATACTATCGTCAGAAGATTAACCCAGAAACCTAGAAATTTTTCTAGGGATCTGATGACGACATAGATTACGCCGTTGAGTTCAATTTACAAACCCAGTACACCATCAAGTTTTATCAAATTCCGAGACAATGAATTCTCACGTATTTCAGCCTAAATAGACAAATCACGTAGTTACACTTGGCATAATGGCAAAGGTTACTGTGGCAATAGAGGTGAGGACACTTGGCACATGAGCGACCATGTCATGCTCTCAAACCTTGCATGTACTTAGTGTATATGTATTAGGCATGAAGAACACATGGGTATAGGATTGCTATTTGTCAAGGTATTTCATAGTATGATACACCTAGCCAAACCAATTTGGTGGTTGAGAGACCCGTGGAAAACTAAAGAGAAGAGAAAGAAGGAAAAGTGAAGAAAGAAAGAAAGAAAGAAAGAAAAGAGAAAGGAGGAAAGGAAGGAGCTCGCCTACACTTCAAGAGGTAGTTCTTCTCCTTTGGTTTACCTTGTCTAAGGGCCATTCAATTAATCATGAAGCTCAGCCTTAATATTAGGCTAGCATGACAGTTTGGACCAACCTATGGTGTATTTTCTGGTTACATTTTGGTTCCGTAATCTGCGCCTGAATAGGTTTAAATCTGCTATTTTTGTGTAGTGTGCTGGATTTTTGTGCATGCTATTTTTCTGGTTTGAAAAACTAGAAAAAAATTTCAGTTTGCATGGTTATTCTTGGTTGATAACATGTAGTTTTTGGTGTGAAAACAGTAGAAATGCATGTTTTTCTGAGCTGGAAATCTGGAAAAAAATAAATTTCATAGTTTGCATGCTTATTCTTGATTGATAACATGCTTTTGGTGTGAAAAATGGTAGTAATGCATGCTATTTTTCTGAGCTAGAAATCTGGACAAAAAAATCCAGCTGCATGATTTATTTCTTAGCTGAATAACATGCAGTTTTGTCAGAATGATATTGATACATGCATGCATGCAAAGAAGTAATACTCAAAGAGCATCGCATTTCACGTGCATGGGTGATATTGCAGATTCATGCGTGAGTGCACGACATGGCTTTGAACAAGCAGTTTTTATTGGATGGTTGTCTAACATTATTATCTAGAGTATGTCCAATGAAAATAGGGTTGAATACAAGATTTCTGAAAGTGTTGTCCACAAGATTTCTGAGTGTGTCCAATGAAAAACATCGCAGGGTGGTCCAACATTATTATCTGAAAGGCAATGAACATCGAGAACTAAAACAAAAATCTTTTGTTTTGGAAATAGTTTTAATACATGGAAAATTACATGTGGAGTGAGTCTGAGAGATTCGGCGCATTTGGCATGGCAAGTGACATTCATGTAGAAATCTGCATATTTTTACTTGAATGGGTGTAAATTTGTGAACATGGCATTGCATGTGCACTTAGGTGAGGAGTAGCACTTAGGTGGGAAGTAGCCCTCGTAGGAGATTTTCTTTACTAGGCATTGCTCACCCTGTTGTGGGAAAATATTTTCGGGTACTGGAGGCACACCGAGAAATGAAACAGGTCCAAGAAACAGTTTGAGAAAAAGGCCGATTCTCGCTTGTTTTGTATCCAGAATTTTGGGTAGAAAAACCCAGCTTCGTTTATGTAAAAGAATAGAGTCAGAATTAAAACCTTACTTTGTGGTGTTAAATGCAAAGCTCCCGTAAGGTTTCACCATGTTTCATATGCCTTTGTAATAAAAAGGTTGTTTTATACCGAATTTGCTACTGTTGAAAATAAAATAAAAAAATGACCCTTGAATCAAGGTGTTTATTCTTGTGTCCTTGTGTGTCCTTGTGTGTGGTTTATTCTTATGCTTTTATTTTAGTTAGAATTGCACTGCTTTCACATAGGTTCCATGATACACCATGTTACATAACTGGTAGATAACTCGGTGTGCACAAATAAGACATTGGTATGCAAACAAACTAACATATCACTAAGCCAAAATAAATAATCTATATTTTCTATTTTTCACTTTCTTGGGGTCATTATATAATAGAAATAAAACAAATAAATGAGTTTGAATTACTCTATAGAAATTATTTATTAACTTTAAACCTGTTTTTATTGTCCTAAAATTTTCCTTCTACAAACTTTTCTACTCTATTTTCATTCCTTAATTAGTACTTTCAGAGTTCCAAACAGAGCCTAAATGTTTGGAATAAGAATTATTAAATGGAAGAATTTGAACTGATTACAAATTCAAAACAAAGAATTAGAAGAGATGGTAAAGACAAAACAAAGAAAAAAAAAACTCTACATTTTCTTTCTTTTATGTGAAGGCTCTTGCAATTGAATTTAATAGAATTGTATTCTATATTCTCTATGCAGATCATATTTTGAGAATACTAATCTTTTAATACATTCTTGAACAAAAGGTGGTAAGCAAAGCTTATAAAAAAAGTTGTAAGCAAGGTACAATAAATAATAATTGATAGCTTTTTCATAATACATATAATTATTATTATTCCAAAAGCATATGTATCTAAAATAATTTAAAACATATGAAACATTAATGCATTGAAATCTCTAATTGATTGTCATAACATCATCATTTATTATCTGTGTGGAAAAAACATAACCTTCAATTTGATGAATAAATGAAAATTATAACATAAAAGGTATTACTTCTCCTTCATTCACCTCTCTCTCTCCAGGTTTATATATAAATTTGAATATGTCAACCTATCTCCCGCATCTATTCTCAACTCATTCTAAGAAACAATTAAGCTTTCTTTTCGAAATATTGTTGAAATAATTGAGGGATGGCGAAGCTAGCATATGTGATTCAAACAACAACTGTTAGAATAGTCTCAATCCTCATAGGACTTTTTTCTCACTTATAGAACTCTTAATAGTGGGTTTTGGAGGAGCTTCAACTTTCAAAGTCAAACTGTAGTTTCATAATCGCAAATTCATCATGAGATTTAATCATCAGTTGTAATTATTCCCATTAAGTTTCGTGATGGCAAAGAGCCAAGGAAAATTTTAAAATGGGGTATTTAAACAAGAGAGCAAATGCCAAAATTACATGTAAAATAAAGACATGCAAATCAAGGCTTCAATTCTTTCTGGCCATCAAATGACCCACAAAAGTGATCACCAAATCATAGAGTCTATAAAATACAAAAGATTCATATTAATAAGAGCACCACCAACCGGCCACAACCAAATCCGTCAATTTCCCACCGAAAGGGTAGTAAAATTACGCGGTTCATGACAATTAATGAAATCTCTTCACCAAACTAAGCATCCTACCAAATAATCTAGTCATCAATAGGACAACTTCACTATCCATATGGATCTTAGAAAAATTGATGTGCAAGATCGAGAAATTACCATTGCAAAGATCAATTTCAAAATAAAATAAAAATCAACATGCTTAATTCACTAGAGGCAAGTTCTTAAGCGCTCAATATTTCAATTTTGCGGACGCCCCAAATCTCGGGGCTGTCCGTCGACCACCCACAACTCGCTGGACACTCGTGGAATGCCTGGGTGACCCGACATTTTTCACGGTCAGTGGCAAAGTCTCCTTTTGTATCGGAGCTCTCACCCAAATACGTAACTCCGTATAAACCCGTCCCAAATAAATTCAATATAACAGCTTTATGATTTAAAACGAATTCACTGGGGCCCATAAGCAATAATTACCATGCCAATCCATGCGATCCAACTATATACCCAATAGTTACAAGAGTCAATATGTTTTACTCTTATACAATACATACATTAAACTTAAAAAGTTCTAATACATGTATACATCAGTGCCATAACCCTGGGCTTTCTAATCCTGGCCTCATGACGAGTCGTCCCGCACGCTCCCAGACCGAAATAATATCCTCGACAAAAGGAAATTTAACGTCGCTGAATCGCCCTGCTACTTCCACCACCTAAGTGCAGTGCAATGTTCCAATGAAAACACACATTCAAGCAAATGCATGATCCTACTTGAATGTCTACATGACCAACTCAGATCCCGAGTCCTCACCGACTCCTTCACACTCGCCTAAGCCTCGTATGAAAATTATTATTTTGGTTTTGCTTCAAGGACAACCCTCCATGTGTAAATATCACTGGGCGCTCCAACGATTGATATATTATTTGTCTGTGGACTACTCCGATGAATATCAATCACTGCTCCGACGATTGATATTTTTAATTTGACTACCCTCCGATAATTAATATTTTTAGACAACCCTCCAACCATTTTCTGTGACTCATCTCACGCACTCACTCCTATAGTCCTAGGTGTTCCAAAGGCATACTGAATCGCATGTATGCCAATTCCACACAGTTTAATCACATGCAAATATGTAAACACGCACATATCCACATAATATCCAATCACACAATCATGTCATGTAATTCATTTACTTAACATCAAAATTAGCTCACTAAAAGCTAATAATCAAACACGAGCAATTTTAATTTAAATCACTGACCTCAAACACATATTTTCACAAAATATATCTTGAGAACACTGCTGTGAATAGCGAACCCTGCTACTATTCTCGAAAAATTCACAAATCATCTGGCTCACTTAGCCGAACCCGGCCACTCGCCATTTCCCACCCTATGCATATCACAATACAATTCATTTCATAATTTATGAATTTAAAGACTTATAATAGCCCTAACAAATACTGATCGTAAAAATTTCTAAAAATTTTAGATCAATCTTTGGCCCCCAAGTTTTCGGGATCGATCAACGTGCCCTCACTACTCATTCAAATTTCAAACATCGAAAAGTACTTAAAGAATGAATAAAACCTTAAGTAGGGAGAAACCCTACCTCGCTGAGTTTGTCAAAACTCCTCAACCGGCAGGTTCACGTGTAGCGTCATCCGCTGTAGAGCAGCCTTTCCCTCCTTCTTGTCCCGAAGACCGTCGACGGCCTGATCGGGTCAATCTTGCAGAGAAGCTTCTAAAATATAACAAAACCAGCTCGATTTTCTCCCCAAAGGATGAGTGCCTAAAACACTCAGAGTATACCCGCGTCTGTCCTAGGTTTGGGCCGTTATTTCATGCTTAAATATGTATTTTTATACCGATACCCGAGTAATAAGAAATTCTCGCACGCGCGCCAAGAAAGCGAAGCTGAAAAAAGAGTAAAACTTTGAAGCAAATCGATCGCGGAAAGCAATGCATGAGTGGTCGAGGCCGTCAGCGATCCCAACATCGCTGACGCCCTGTGCGCAACGCCACGCCTTCAACGCCGCGGACGCCCTCAATCGCCGCGACGTCGCGAACGCCGCGACGCCGATAGATCCGCCTCCATCATTAAAAGCACCGCGGGTTCACCGGCACCCGAAGCCGCACGAACCAGTAACCCGCAATTTGCAGCAGTAGCTTGACAATCGACTTCTAAGAAGAGCCCGTGATTTGTATTGTTTCCCATTTTCGACAATAGAATGATGTTTCTGAGATTAAATATCTACATTTTCTAATCTCGCATGTTTTAGATCTATATTCAGTGGTGTTGCTCGAACCCTCAAGCCACATGCTCATGGATTAAAAGATTAAGAATTTATGTTATTCATTTGTTTATAAAATTGTTTGCATCTGCTTTATATCTATAATTCAATTATATGGTGATGTCTGGCCAACATTAGCATAATCATACTGGAAATCCGAGATTCGAGAGATGAGGTTATCCAGGGATCCGAGTGTGAAAGCAAATTTTCAATGATTCAGAATGTAGATATTCCGATCCCGAAGGTGGCATTCGAGGCGTAACATTTTAAGCGCTTTCTAATACCGAGTCGATAGAGATATACTCAATTTATTCATTTAGACAGCGATATACCTCGAGAGAGGATATCTCGTAGCAAGATCACCTCGCCATCAACAAATTATAAATATATCAATAATAACATCTTTAATAAATAATCCATCGAAGGTGACATGTAAGACATAACCCTAGTCTTTCACAACACAAGAATTCATTAGAATCCATTACTTAATTGAAATTCACACACTAGATCTCTTTCTTACAATACAATTATTCGTATATTATCTAAAAAAGTAACATTCAGATTCAACTCAATTCGTCCCCGTGAATCGGCTATCCGTACTCATCGTACACTATATTACTAGCGACAAGGTGCACTTCATGCGACATAGCGTGAGTATTTTACACATCACGCTTACTCATTGCTTTTGGCGCCAGTTGTCGGGATAGGTTTAGATTGATATGCAGAATAAAGCAATTAGAAGTTATTACCTCAAATTTTTGTTTTTATTTGTTTTTACTAAGTACTGCACTGCATCATGGCCCTGTGTGATCGGGCAGCTTAGATTTCAAGAAGTACATGCAACAACGAGACCAGTCGACCAATATCTCGCCACCCTCGAGCCGTAAAGAACTTTAAGGCCAGATACGCCGAACAGAGATCGGTCAGATTAGAAATCTAATGATCATGGAAAACATCAAGAGCGTATCTCGGCATCGGCGTAACGAACTACGTGAGAGGCCGAAATGGGAATAATGGAAGGACTCACGCACCCAGGCCATTTATACAGCCAGATGATCCATTCATGTTACTAGAGGAATTTACACTTCCACCCACAAATGTCAGACAACATCGATCGACCACCCATTCAGTAAACAACTTCAACCTAAGTCGCACATTACGTATGTCAGAGAATATCTCGTTTCACGGATCACCCCATGGAGAACCCGAATATGCATTTGACCAACTTCCTTGAAGCTCAGGATAATGCATAAAGTGGCAATTTGTGTTAACAAGAAACACTCAGTCAGATTATTCCCACTCCCTAAAGCGATAGAGCCAAGCATCAAGCAATCAAGTCACCCACCGATTCCATTACTTCATGGAACGATTTAGTGTGCGTAAATTTCGACTAAGTTTTTCCCCACCTTTCGAAAATTGCACAATCCTCAGGCAAAGCAGATCAATACGTCAGACAATTGTATGGAGAGAACTCGCGTGCTGATAGATTCCACGAACTGGCTGAGAAAATGCCCACACCACCGACCGACCGATGGATGCAGTTCACACTTTTATAATGGTTCGAGGAACGCGACTAGAATAGTGATCGAGGCCCTACCGAGGATCCCGACTTAAGAAAACCACAGACTGCTTATGAAACTTAGAAGATAGTCGCAACCAATACAACCGCTGGCTCAGAGAGGCGTTACACCAGAAAAGCGGTGTGTGGTACTGATAATGAGATCCTCAACAATCCGTTAATCAGCGTGGCACACCGACTAAACGCGCAATGACAAAGAAGGAACCGGCACGCCATACAGACAACCCACAGAGCGCTGGAATTTCGTGGAGGACAAAGACAATAACATAGAGTGTCAATCAGTGAACCCAAACAAGATGTGCCCAAAGACGTGTCGAGACCAATCAAAGTCACTACAACAACAAGGACAAGATGGGGAAACACCATCGACCAACATCAAAGCCAAGGGCGGCGTAATAATCGTAATCGTAATGGGCTTTAACAATCAAGGTATGGATGGAGGAACAATCGTAACAATATGCCATCAACTCGAGCTGAAGGAACCACATCCCGGAAAAGTGTGGACTTAGAACAGCCCTCGTATGTGTGCTCACTTGCACACCGCCTTCATGAATGAAACTAAGGTAAATACGCAAAGAACAGCCACCCAATTGGGTCAAATCACAAAAGACAATGGAGAAGCTTGGAGGTACAGATGGGTCAAAATGGCTAAGTAAGGCTGGATGGTGAGGCGCAACAGGTTCGCTACTGCTATCCAGAGGTAAACCCAGAGAGAAGCGGAAAGAGCACTGGCAAGGCTATCACTCTATGAGCAGCAAGATCGGAACCTGAGTCGAAACTAGCTGGTAAGAGAACCGAAATTAAGGAGCAAGCACTCAAGATACCAAGGACCGTATGCAAATGAGCAACTCCTCGAGTTATGAGAGCAACCAAGGATAATAAAAGTAGGGAAGAAACCGAGCAAATGTACAAAAACAGACAGAACTCCGTCATACCAATCCCGTATCCTCAGAGGTTGAAGAAAGGTAAGTCGAGGCGCTTTGCAAAGTTTCGACATCTCAAGAAGCTAAGCATATTAATATACTCCTTGAGGCACTGGAAAATGCCTAGTTACGCGGAAATTCATGAAAAAGATCTTCGCGAGTAAGAAGAAGTCGAGGAATATGGGACCATCGCTCACCGAGGAATGCAAGTACATCCTCGTAAAAAAAAAAAAAAAAAAAAGAAGCTTCCCCCAAAACTCAAGATCCGGCAATTTTGCTATACCGTTTATGTGCGGAACTGTATCCGGAAAAAGCCCCGTGGTGACTTGGGAGCCGCGATCAACTCGATGCCGCCGATGTTTCTGGGTGCAAGCAAAGTCGGGAACCAAAATCGACTCACAATCACCAAGAACTCGCACGTGTCATACCAACATCCCTGGGTATAATCGAAAATAGTCCCCAAAGTCGGGTAATTGTCCTTCCAGCCAGACTTCGCCATTCCGGGACATGGAGGAAGATCACTTCGCTCCCATCATACTCGTAGACCCTTCCCGCCACTTGAAAAGCTCAAATCAATGCAAGAAGGCGAGCTCAAATTGAGAGTCCAAGGAGACGCAGAGATCACTTTCCATGTATTCCAAAAACTCATGAGAAGCATCCATAATCCAAATGAAGATATCTCAACCTCACTACACAGAGATGCTGCAAGAAGATACGAAACTTCAGGATAAGCCTGACTCCGCACGTAAAGACACCGAGAAGTGGCAAGGGCAATGCAATGTAAGAATATTTCATCCACCTCGAAAGTACGGGTGTGAGCATTATAGTGGGGATGCGAAGCATTCTCGCTCCTTCTAAGCATGTCGCAACAGATTCAAGGTCAGCCGAAATAACGACATTAAAACATAGCTTCGAGGCAACCCAAGTTTTCTTGCAATTTTCCCTTTCTATGGTTTACATTATTGGTTTAAATTGTTTTTCTTGATGTTTCTCTCCATAATTCCGTCTCTTTTTCAACTCCGTCTATTTCATAGACCCACGATCAAGGTAATGGGAGGATCCATTCACATTTAGCATGACAAATGTGCAGAGTCACATTTTACCTGGGAGTTCTTATCCTAGATTATAGTTGCATTTGCACATTTAAAGTTTCATTACCGCCGCGACGCTATTTCAACGCCGCGACGCTATTTTGACTTTTCCTGAACGCCGCTGACGTTGCTAAGAACGCCGCGACGCTGATTTTGACACTCTTCGAACACGACGCTATTCCAACGCCGCGACGCCGATTTTCACTCTCTCGAACGCCGCGACGTTGATATCCAACGCCGCGACGCTGATTATAAATTTATCCTTCGAACGCCGCGACGCCGGGCCTCGAACGCCACGAATTTCGGGAGAAATGTCCTCTCCTGAATCGCCGCGACGCTGTTCTCGCTTTAAGGCCCAAATCACCCTCATTTGTTATTCTTACCCTAATCTAGTTTTGCCTGAACCCTAGCCCTCTCTACCCACCAAGATACTCCGCCCCTTGCCGGAATCACCTACCCCAATGGTCGGAGGCCTGGATTTGATCCTCCGACACCCTCGCTGCACACCACCGCAGACTCATCACCGTCCTCCCGCACCCCGCCTGTGTCTCACAAATCCACTACTCTTCACTTAGGTCCACACTCGGTCTAGTCCCTCCATATTTGCATCTAGTAGTTCTGCCTTAGGATCACATTTAGGCCAGCGCTACTTCAAGCTACATTCGGGGTCTACTGTCTTTTCTTTCTGCTTTCTTTTGTGCACTCTGTGTGTTTGGTTTTTGCTTCACCTACTAGGGGTTCCATATTGGTGTTAATTCCTCGCACCCTACTAGCAATCCGAGTCCCGCTCCAATGTCCGGTGCGTAAATCATCACTGCTTCGGCCTACCCAATGCGACCCAACCCCAATTATGATGTCACGCTGGCTCGCGAACGAAGGGTGCCACCGACGGCTCTGGGCATCTTCATCCGCAAGAACCGCCGTTTATCAAGGAGAAGGGTTTTCACCACCCTGATGACTTTTTCCGAAAACGATCGCGCTTATGGACGCGGGCACCGTGTCAACCACTTCATCCACGCGATGAGTGTGGTGCGAGAATTTACGCCAATCTCGCCACCCACGTCGCTAAGAAAGTCCGAGGAGTGTGGAGTATTAGCTCGACTCCCCGCAAGGCAGTCGATCAATAGCTATTATAGTCTGTGATCATATCCCTTCTGAGCCGCTCGACGGCCACGAGCACCCCCGACAACCCCGAGGTCATCGGGTCTCGACTCAATGGCCGGTGAGTGGAAAGTTAATACGAGGGCCATGCAAGCCCATTTCCCGCGCCAAACATTCGCCTTTATACTCTATGTCTCGCACTTCATCACGTCATGCCTTATTCGACGACGAACAGGCGGCGACGCTCAAGCGTGCCCCGCTTCAACTATGCCATCATACATATACCTTGATGTTTGGCAGTTATGTGAGGATGCTATCCTCCATAACTGACGCCAAGATGAATCAGCACCCTTTTCCTCATCTTTAGCTTATGCAACGAGCCGGGTGCCCTCTACGGCAATGAGGCAAGGTTACACCCCATAAAAGCCATATCTGTCAAGAGTGACAAACCGAAAGGTCCCGCGACCCAGGGGTCTACGATTCCAAACTACGAGCCCTGACGAGGACGAGCCGACATCGCCCGCATGGACTCCCTGCGATCCCCAGGGGACATCACGCCCCTCCTCCCACCCACCTCCACCACCACCACAAAGAAATTTCGACGGCAGCCCCTCCAGCCCCTCACCCGACCTCGGCAGGTGCTCTCACCATCGAGCGCGATGGCCCCCGGGATTCCAGACCCAGAGCACCCGAGTCCCCATCACACAGATACGGAGGCACTTCAGGCCGATATGCATCGTGCCGCCAATCGTGCCACCATTCTTCAAGAATGCTACTCTTGCAGCCCGTGATTGCACAAAATTTTCGCTTTCCACTACCGCCACCAATTACCACCGCTGATCACTGGGAGTTCTCTTCACCTCTATCGTTGCTTATCACAAAGTGAGGACACCGCTATTTTGTTTAGGTGGGGTAAAGGATCGTGCTTTTGGTTAGATATGTTTAGTTTTGTTTTGATTTTCGGGATATGTTTAGTTTTGTTTTTGATTTTCGTATTTGTAGTATTTTTTTGCTCTGCTCACATGTTAATGTGGTTTCCGCTTTAGTCAAGTAGCTTTATTTTTTTCACTTTAATTTGATGAGTCAGGTGTTAGTTTTTGTTTGCATGTGTGTTAGGTCATTCTTATACGTAGTGGTTTCATGTGTAGGTAGTTGTGTATGTGTGCCATGTTGAGAGTCGAAGATCACTTTTGGACCGAATTCACTATTGACATGGAAGAACGGATGCATATGATGTTTGATGCTCTGTGAATTAGGTCAATAGTGGGAAGGCTTAGTAAACCAATTCCGGGTAGTCAAGAAACTATTTCTCAATGACCCTATCACACTCACACGCTAATGACCTACAGGGTATGCATAGGTGCCGAGACCAACTACTAAAGCTCGACAAACCTTGGGAGTCTCTAACCGTTTGCGATGGACACCCAATCAAAAGAGGATTGTCACGAGCCCCAACTAAAAGAAAAAAATAAAGTAAAATAAAATAAAATAAAATAAAATAAAATAGTTTGTGAATTAGAATACGGATCATCCAACTAATCCCGCATACCGAGGGGCCTTTCAAAGTTTAATGCCCTAAGCCAACCTGGCCGGAGTCATCACTTCCACCGCCCGCTACATGGGACAAGATGGATCATTCCCACAACCTAGGGCCTTTGAATGGGTTGAGTGTTCTGGGTGAAGTTTGAAGGAATTTAATGCCCGGTGCTCCTTAACCAAACTCGGTGGGAGTCACCAATGATCCCCGCTGGCAGAACACTCTTCTAAAACTTCGCACTAGGTCTTCCTCATTTTTAGTATTTAGGAAATAGATATTTCGTATGAATAAAAGGTGCGTTTTATCCTTTCTTAGTTAGCTTCTTCCCAAATAGTGAGCTGAGCCTAAGTCGGGGCAATAACTGTATACACTAGAGGTCATTCATTCGACGCACATAGGACCTTGGGAAAGGTTATCAAGATCATGGAATTCCGAGGCACTACCACTTTTACCTATTCCAACCGAAGTTTTTCCGAAGTCAAACACCCGTATGCATCCCGTGAACTTCAACGGAAGCAAAGAGCAAAGTGTGAGCCTGGCCCAATTTGATCCCCTACTTATTAGCATGTGCATCACTATCTCGCAGACTCAAGATGCCCGTGTGTGTCCCTGTTGAGTCCATTCTTACTGAGGACAAGCAAGAAGTTGCTCGAGGTGGGATGAGCGCCTAAAACACCTCAGTATACCCGTCTCGTCCTAGGTTTAGCGTTATTTTCATAGCTTAAATATGTATTTTATAGCTCGACACCGAGTATATAAATTCCGTGGAATGCAAAAAGCAAAGGAAGTGAAAGAGCAAACTTTGGAAGCAAATTGAGCAAAGGGAAAGCAATGCATGAAAGTGGCCGGAGCGCCGCGACGTGCTCCAACATATCGCGACTTCCCCAACGCCGCGACGCCAGTCAATCCAATGTAAAGTCCACAGCAGAACGTCACGACGCCTCAACGCCGCGGACAGCCTCAACGCCGCTGACGCTGCAACGCCGCGACGTCGCGAGATCCGCCCTCCATCATTAAAAGCACCAAGCGGGTTCCTGTAATTCGGCATCTGGAGGCGCATTTAACCAGTGGCACCTGAATTCCGTGAGCAAAGAAATACACCGACTTCGAAGAAGAGCCCGTGGATTTGTATTGTTTCCCATTTGACAATAGAATGATGTTTTGAGATTAAATATCTACATTTTCTTTATTCAAGATGTTTTAGATCTATATCTAGTGGTGTTGTGTTGAACCCTGCCACATGTTCATGGATTAAAGATTAGTAATTTATGTTATTCATTTGTTTATAAAATTGTTTGTGACTGCTTTATATCTATAATTCAATTATATGGTGATGTCTCGGCCAACATTAGCATAATCATACCGAAACTGAGATTCGAGAGATGAGGTTATCCAGGATCTCGAGTAGAGTAAATTTTCGCTTGATTCAGAACAGAGATATTCCGACCTGCGGTATCTGGTGGTAGAACATTTAAGCCGCTTCGAATACCGAGTCGATGTAGATATACTCAATTCTATTCACGAGATAGGCCGATATACCTCAAGAGAGGATATCTCGTAAGTAAGATCACCTCGCCATCAACAAATTATAAATACAATCGAATAATAACATCTTTAAGAAATAATCCATCGAAGGTGACAGGGGGAGACATAACCCTAGTCTTCAATACCAAGAATTCATTGTAATCACAGCTTAATTGAAATTCACACACTAGATCTTTCTACAATACAATTATTCGGGATATTATCTAAAAGCAACATCTTTTGTATTCACCACCTGTCCCGTGAATCGATATCCGTACTCATCGTACACTATATTATATTATAGGCGGCAGCGTATCCTTGCGCACATAGGCGTATATTTTACACTCTTTATGCACATCCTTGACTACTACGATTTGCTCCTTTGAAGGGGAGATGGTCCATTGCAGCTCTTTTTTTTTCATTTAAAACTTTCCATTAATGACATCTATGTCCCTTCTTTTCCCAGTTTTGACATTCGGCACTATCTCGGCCATCCATTTTCATCCTTTCTCTACTCATACCACTTATGGCACATGAGTAAGTGTTATATTTGACTTTCGTCGCATCGAAAATAGTTTTACGGCACCCGAACTGCGATGCCTCGAAAAGCGTTACTTAAAAATCGTCTCGGTGGCGAGAATTTTCACGATGCTAGCTAGATTTTGTGAGATGATTCCAGCGGTGAAATCCGTTTCGATCATCCGAGATCTGAGAATAAATTCAACAGATTTACCCCAGCGATACAATTTTTAAGTACGATTTGCGACTTTTTCGAGAAATTGGAATTTCTGGGTCTTATTCTCCTCACCCAAAAGGAATTTAGTCCCCCAAATTACGGACAATCACAATCACTCACATGCATACAGCGGCGGCACTTTCTATCATGCACCGTATGAAGCTGGCCATTTAAATGTTAGCAGTATTATGCATTACCTTCATCCCCTAAACAAGAAGGGATAAGTGGCCCGCATCGTGTCCTCGCACTCCCACGTGGACTCTGCACTCCATAGTGCCTCCATGTTTTCCCCTCTCACTAGCCTTACGGTCTTGCATGTAAACGATCACGGCTATCAACAATGCATCACCCGGTCTCGCCCGAAGGTCCCATCCAGTGTCGGCGCCGATCACCGTCGATCCACCACATGAAGAATTTGATTTTGAGTATATTGGGAGCATGGGCGTGGACTTTCTCGTGGACACGACATGCTGGCGTGTGTCTTAACGATGCACTGTTGGTGCCCACCCTCTGAGTATCTTTCGGGTCGATGAACCTTTCAAATAACCAGTAACGCCGCGGGCGACGCTTCCTCTTAGGCATCACCTTCAAGGCGTGATCCCCCAACTCAAACTCTAAGGTCCAGTCGCACATCCGCATAGCTCTGCCTGGCGCTCTGAGCCGTGAGAAGGCGTTGTCGTATCAAACTCTTCTCGGAGGTGTCTGTCGGATCGGGACCAGTGATGGAGCTCTCCACTTTCGGTCCGAAACGCGCGATGATCTACACTTGGCCTCCCTTCTGAAGCACCTCATTCGGTGCCATCGCCTTCGCCTAGTAGCGACTGTTGTTGTGGAATTGAGACCACTAAGAACAAATGTCTCCTCCAATTTGCCCTTATGATCCGAGACGCGTGCAGTAGCATGTCCTCCAGCCACTGTATAGTCCTCTCGAGGCCCGACCCGTCGTACGAGGGTGGAGCGCGCTGTACTCATCGTCAGTTGTGTGCCCATTGCCTTTTGGAAACTCTTCCAAAAGTCATTAAACCACCAGGGTCCCTATCTCAGACACTATGGATCTTTGGTACTCCATGTGGCGGGACTATCTCTCGAATGTATGCTTGGCGAGAACCACCTCTGCTCGGCGAAGGGGTCATCGTGCGACTGAAAATGTGCCGACCGTGAGCGGGTCCGCTATCACCCATGCAGCGTCATAGTGCGCTGCGTCGGTGGCAGGTGGTCCTGAGTCCATCGTGACGTCTCCAGCTCCGCTCCTGACCACCTCCCGATGTTTGATAGCCACTGGCGGCCACCGGTGCTCGGCCTTAACTGTGACATGTGAGGCGTCGTCGAGCAGAGTCCCCCGATGTCTCTTCATCCCTCCAATAGTCTTTTGTAACCATCAAGGTATCTTAGTGCCACACGGATGCATAGCCCAGTCAGTAGTGAAACTCCACGAGAATGCAGCCTCTCTCAAATCGGTCGGTAGGGAACCCTTGCCGGTCTATATATGCAGAGCTACCATCTATGTGAAAGGTCGACCCTCGATTTTGTTACATTTGTGCTCTTATCACGATGGTTCTCTCTGTGTCCACCTTGGCACGGACTAATCGGCTCACCTTTCAGCGACAGCCACTAAACTTCCCGAGTGCCGCGCAGTCGCTCGTTTATGCGTATGGCCATCCACGGTCTCGGCGTCGCGGCTCAGAAGCGCACTGAACAACACTCCCCGTGACTTCCGGCCGAGTGCATCAGCCACCACATTTGCCTTATCGGAATGGTAATGCAAAGTGATGTCATAATCCTACAAAACTCCGTCCATCTGCGTTGCCTCATATTGCCAGGGTCCCGGCGCATGAAAATACTTAGGACTTTTTGTGGTGCAGTACCGCCTCAACTCACCTGCGCTTATAAGTAGTGGCGCCGTCTTCAAGGCGAACTACGACGCCCGACTCCATGTGGGTGTGTGCGGTGGTCGCGTGATTCTTTAATGGCGAGAACCGTAAGCTACCCTCGGGGATGCATCAAAACACATCCCACAATAAGGCCCTCAGGCATCATGATACAACTGTGTACCTGTCCTATTAGGGACTATCAGAGATGCGGGGCCCCGAAGTAAGGTCTCCTCTTCACAGCTCACGGAATGCCTCTACCATCGGTCATCAAATCAAACTTGACCTCCTTGGGTTAACCTAGTCATGGAGTGTCTTTGCTATCTTTGAATACTCAATGAATCTCTATGGCACCCGGCCAATCCAGAAACTACGTATCTCGAAGATTGACTTAGGCCTACCCAACTCATCACGCCTCGACCTTCTGCGGGTGGCGACATATCGATGGTGACTACTGCTATATTATATGCTTTGTCACGATGCCGTACGGCGCAACACCTACGACCTCGACAAAGGCCCTGGCGATTAAATCTCACAGGCCGGTGATGTCGAATGTCGGTGTGGTGCGACCCGGTGCCCGTGGGCGACCTCGGCGTCGCGCTCTTAACCATCTACCTGATCAACATGGCGGTCGATATACAATCTGATTATCTCAAGGCATGGCTTGACCGAGACGCTAATCCCCACACAAAACGGTGTATATATCAAGTCCTGCATTTATGTAGGCAATGTAAAGGACAATTTATCTAAATCAAATCATTTTGATCAACAAATTTTATTTTTGTCATTTTATTATTATTAAATTTTTCAAAATACTTATTTTACTCTATTTTTCTTCAATTTTCGCGCTTGTAAAACCTTAGAAAGTATTTTTCTTCATCTCATAACCGAATAAATTTACTGAAATTTATTTTCTTCACTTTATCATTTTTTTTTCATTTATTTTGCTCTGGAACTGGCTCATATCCATATATATATTTTTCATCATTAGCCTTCCTTGCTACCTCACATGCGATAACTTAAATCTGCATCCACCTGACTCTTTTATGGGTTCAAGTATAAAATCCCTATTAAAATGTTATTTCCTTTTCCCCGAATAAATTTTATTATAATTTATTTCATTTATTTCCTTTTCCAGTTTTCCAGCGTAAACCACTGAGTGTTCTAACACCTTAAAATTTAACATTAAAATTCTATTTGTTATCCAATAAACCAAATAAATTGATTCTGATTTATTTGTTCATTTTACGCGACAACTCCTAAGATTTGTTTTCCAACATAATAAGTGCTAATTACCTAAGCACCCGAACATCATAACATATCATGGTACACATACCATTTATCGAACATTCACACAACATTTAAGTAAATCACACAAAACACACAAAACCACGTGCATGTAAGCGTCTAGTTTGTCCGTGATTTCTTAGGTAATCTCATACCTACACTTTCGACATGAACCACACTATGATGATGGTTTTAACCGACTCCTAGGTATTCGTAGCCACAGCTTTAATACAAGCTATGACGCCCCAAACCCGGGGGTCCGTTTACTACCCACGTCAACCCATGGTACTCGTGAATACGGTTGACCCAACATTTCAAGAAAATGGCGAGAGTCTCCTTTTATGCGAGGAGCTCTACCCAAATACGAGAACTTTGCATAAACCTGTCCCGAAACGTTCCAAATATAACGATTTATGATTTAAAAGCGACCGCTTGGGCCCATAAGCAATACTCAATATACATAACTAAACTATGCATCAACTTCTCTTTACCCAATGATTTACAAGAGTCAATATGTTTTTACTCTTACACAATACATACATTAAGCTTAAAAATTCTAATACATGTATACATCAAAGCCCATGACTTAGGCTTTCTTCTAATCCTCGGTCTCTACAGGAAGAATTTCGTCCTCCGCGCACGCTCCTTGTACCTGTAAAATAATATCCCTCGACAGGGTGAGCTAATGCTCGATGGTAGATAGCCCTAAGTGGGCTACTCATCACCCTAAGTGCGGTGCAATGTTCAATGAGAAAGCCGCATTCAAGCCAAATGCGTGATCACACTTGAATGTCTGCACTTGACCAGCTGGATCCAGGAGGTCCTCCACCCAGGCTCTTCACACTCGCCCTAAGCCTCGTACAGAAATTATTATTTTGTTTGTTCTGTTTGGACAACCCTCCTATGTGTATATATCAATTGGTAGGCTCCGGCGATTGATATATTATTATTTGTTTAATGGACTGCACCTCTAGTGTGAATATCAATTGGTAGTCTCAGGCAGAATTGATATTTTAATTTGAGACTACCCTCAGATAATTAATATTTTTAAGACAACCCTCGAACCATTTTCTCTAGAGCTCGCTACTCATGCACTCACTCCTATGGTCCCCAAGATTGTTCCAGTGCATGGAATGCATACCATGCCAATTCCAATCTGATCCTAATCACATACAAATATATAAACATGCACATATCACATAATATCCAATCACACAATCATGTCATGTAATTATCATTTTCAAACATCAAAATTAGCTCACTTGGGCTAATAATCAAACACGAGCAATTTAATTTAAATCACTCGACCAAACACATATTTTCACAAAAATATATCTTGAGAACACTGTTTCGGAAATAGTGAAACCCTCGGTTACTATTCTCGAAAATTCACAAATCATCGGTTCACTTAGTGAACCCGGGTTTCATGGCCGTTTCAGGCCCTATGCATATACAATACAATTCATTTGTAATTTATGAATTTAGCACCATAAGCCAGGTCATGGGCGTAAATTTCTAAAGAATTAACAATTCGGTCGAGTTTGGGACCCACGTCCGGCGCAGCCCTCACGGCCTCGTCGGCTGAAACATAGAAAAAGTACTTTGAGAAGAGATAAACAGAGTAGGGAGGAAACCCCACCTCGGGAGTTTGTCAAGAAACTCGCAAATCCAGTGTTCACGCGTAGCCCGCTCCCGCGTGGGCGACTTTCCTTCTTGTCCCGAAGGCTGCGGAATCTGTCGGATGTCGCCATGAATCTTAGAGGAAGTTTCTCTGCAAAAAAAATATCACAAAACCGGGCTCTCTGATTTTTCTCCCTAGCTCTTGCGATTTGCTCCTTTGGAAGGAGATGGTCTAACAATAGCGCTTTTTTTAGTTTAAAACTTTAGGTAATGACATCGTAATAAAGCCTTCGGAGTTGTATTGATGTATGCCGGTGTTCGTTTCATCGCTTTCTCTTCGTGCAACCCTTATGGCACATAGTCGTGTTATATTTTACTTCGTCGCATGAAAATCGTTTCTGACACCCGGACGATGCCTGAAAACGTGTAAATTCCGGCTTGTCTCAAAAATTCGGCGAGGATTTCTACGTCTTCAGCTAGATTTCGCTGAGGGCGATTCAACGGTGGAAATCTGTTTGCGTCCATCAGAGATCTAGAGAATAAATTCTGGTTTAGCGAAATTACAATTTTGTAACGAAATTACGATTTTTGCCTTTTTCAGAAGTGGAATTTATAAGTTGATTTTAAGTTTATAAATTTAGTCTTATTCACAATATGATGTTTATAATCACAAGCGCTGACATAAATTACTAAAAAGCAATATGAGGAAAAAACAGTGAAAATATTATAAAGTTCATTAAAATTAAATTTTGTGCCAAAACCAAATTTAATACTTAATAATTAAATTTGTTCGAAAAGTTTTTTCAAATTGCATAAGCTCGCCCTTATGAATAAAAATTTGAAAAAAAAAAAATCTTCAAATTTGAGCCATCAAAATACATATAAAAAACATCTATGTTAAACATCTATGTTATACGATGGATACAACTCTCCTTTTAAACAAATAAATAAATTACTTTACGGGATGTAATTCGCCCAAAAAAAAATTGCTAGAGACTTTGTATTTGTTCGAGAATTGATCGATGCGGGTTGTGGCATTTATGTTATATGATCTCAAAAGTCGCATTTTATAGTTCAATCAAAGCAGTAAAGCCGATCAATCAAAACATTAGTGGCACGATTTCATTATGGTAATTAGATGATCAATTTACCTTCTACTAGATATTATCGTTGATCCAAAACCAGAGAACTACACTTGGCAAAAATAATCTCCACGCAGTTCAACTAATTAGTATGACGAAGTAAAACCATTATCCGAGGAATCCTATGAATGTTTTAGTCGACGAGGCTGCTTCTGAACGTGGGTGTACCAAAAATTGCATTTTGTTTTTCACTGCAGCCAAGAACCTTGGCTCATTACGCCACCGAAAACAAATGTGGACCCGCTCGCATTTGTTATTAAACAATATGGTTTTCAAAAGCGATTGGCGCGATTATTTACTAATAGTTTCCTCCATGTAGGACGCTTATCTTTTGAAAACTGGCTGACGTCTGGCGATTGGCGTACTAGTGGTGCTGTTTGTTCTGGCGCTGTCGCGCTAAACTCAATAAGGCGGCGCAGTCGCGCTCTACGGCGGGTTTGTCTCGCATATCTCTCATGAAGATTTCCTGCCTCGTGTTTGATTTGTTGAGAAACTAATGAATTATTTGCCCAAGTAGTGGTGTGACCCGAGGGTCCGTTGACCTTTGTGGGAAGCTCATGGAATCGTGTTGGATGTCGGGTGGCAGGCCGCGGCTCGTAAATCGAGGGCGAGTCTCGCTTGCAATGCGGGGAGACTCGCACTTTGAAAATACAACCCCTGATACGACATTTTTGAGCCACTTTTTGGGGTCTAAAGTCAGGTAAAATGGCCATGGAGCCTGCATTAAATACAAGGAAATCTAATATCTCAGCTATTGTAACAATGGTTCGGGAGTTAATAAGTCCTTAATTCAAACATATATTAAAATTTGGGTTCTAGCCATGTTGCTAAAAATAGTGCTGAAGCTACAATCAGGCTTTCTTTAAAAGCAGGCACCTCTGAGTGACGTCGTCCTCTGACACTCCCTGTCACTTGAAATAGCTGATCCTCACGACAGGGTGTGTGTTGGTGATGTCTCACCACATAGGTTACTCAGCAAGTGCCAATGTCATAGCGAGATCTTTCAAAGCAAATACATGAGTCTGTACAGAATGACTGTCTAGGCCAATCCAGCAATGGGCCCTCACGAAACCTCATACCTAAGCCAAATCACCACGAGCAAAAATACAATTTTCAGGCAAAAACGTTCTCCAAAAACTTCTTGCTGGGGTTTGGTAAATATATTGGACTACCCTCCGGCGAATTGGATAATTTTTAACGATCATGAGTTCACCTCGCAGGGATGACTGTTAGACCACAAAGACGAAGTTCTTGAAAAATCTTCCTTGAAAATTCACTTTTACCAATCATTTTTGCTTTTCTTTCATTTTTCATGTCATGCGCTCCATTTTTCTATCGTTTAGGTGCTCAGTTTGCATCATGGATTACTATTAATAATTCAGGCAGACTCATACTAATATATTTGTGCATATATTACCAGGTGCTGCATGAAATGTAGCATTAACTCAGCGGCAACACCAAAATTAGCTCCGCGGAAACAATTTAAAATCAAGCAGTGTTTTGAATCACCCGACAACACAAAAAATCACGGCCGATCCGCGTGAACGGTGGGAGAGCCGCCCAGATTCATTGTTCATTACTGGGAGGGATTTCTTCACTTTCAGTTCGGTTTTGAGACACGAAACGATTCGAACCAGCTGACCGAAATCCCATCATAAAATGGCTCTTATATCAAAAGAATAAATGGTAGGAAAGAAGGTCCACCCTCACCGGGTTCTTTGAACTCCACGAGGTGAGGTGCCATGCGTGTGCACATGGCAGAACAACTTTGTACCTTTGCTCGTCGAGCCAAGCCGGTGGAATGTCGATCTGGAGAGTCGTTGCTCTATCTGCAAAATCTGAATCTACACCTACGGCTGCGTTTTTCAAATTGGAGAAGAATACTATTTCTTTTTGTCTTATTCGCCTCTTTTGGAATTGATTTCATCCTTGTCCCTTCATTTAACCTATTTGACACATGACGTCAAGTTATTATCATAAATAATCCACTAATCATACATGTGTCCGCGGTGTCGCGTGGGTGACTTTTGTCATCACATGTCTTTTACAAAGTAGAATCATACGACACGACAGGATTGCCCTCAGCGATGGGGAGTGCCATTGTCTCAGATTAAGTGAAATTGGCGTGGTAGTTGGGTACGCTGAGGCGGAGTTCCAGCGGTGAAATCGGTTGCATCATCCGAGATCTAGAAATTTTTGATTTTGACGAAATGCCGTTTGCGCTAGGAAAAATTCGTTTTCGCAGGTTTCTGGGGTTGATCAGCGAGATATCTATAGGTTATAATTGATAACGTAGTGCATTAATGAATTTATTAATTTATAATGTTTGATTCAGATTGGTGGTTTTATCATTTTGATTGACCCATAATGTATGGGATTTTTTGATTTGAAGTGTTACTTAGTAAAGTTAGATTGATCAGTTCCATGAGGCGTTACAGTCTAAGTAAGTTTTTAAATTGGGAATTAAGCATCTCAAAGTAATTTGTTTTATTTTTAAAGGAGAGTTGTATCCACTTAGGTATAACATAAATGTTTTTTTGTATGTATTTGATGGATTAAATTTGAAGTTTTTTCGAGTTTTGACTCTGTATGGGCGAACTTGTGTATAGTTTGAAATTTTCAAGAGCTTTTCCATTAAGTCTTAAATTGATTTTGGCGCAGGTTCATTTATCTTTCTACTAATATTCACTATTTTCTCTCATTGTATTACAGCCCCATATGTTCTTGTTAACAGAAATTCCATTTCCTACGGAAAGAAACTGGTAAATCGTGGTGATGCAGGTATTTTGAAATTTGACTAGATATGGGATGGAGAAAGCGGATTCCTGCATTGAATCATGCTTGCGTCTTTACCCCATGTCCAATTTAAATGAATTAAAGACAGTGAATTTATAAGTTTGGAACTTATCGAAGGTTCAGTGCCCGAGAAAATATTAGGGATGTTTTGCTTTGTTGTTATATGATGGCCACACTAACATGTACACATATTTATACATGTTCATAGCAGAGAGATGATCAAATGAATGTAGAATAGTGCCCGATATTTAGAAAATCCAAGCTATAAAGGACAAATGGAGCCATTGTCTCGTTGTTTATTGAGGGAAAAGACAAAGAGAATAGTAATAATCTCTTTAGCTAAAAACGTAGAAACGTCTAAGGAAGGAAGAAAAGGAATGCAAGAGGTTTCATTTTTTATTTAGTGAGAGAGAGTGTGACATCTCTAAAGTTAGTAAATCAAACCAGTTAAGTCTTCGGGCTTGAAGAAAGATTCATAAGGCGAAGAATAACAACGCGTGAATCTGTTCCCCAAGGTTTGGTGCTCCGGTGAGGTAGGGGTTTTGTCTACTTAGTTTTACACTTTATTTAAGTGTATTTATGATGCTTAGAGGTGGATTGAACCGTGGTGGCAGTTGATAGTCCCAAAGCTTGGAACCGAGATTGTTTAATTATGGAACCCAAATTCTGATCGTGAGCACTTACAGTTACTTGGGTGGCTAATGGTGTAGAATTATGTCATGGATTGTGTTGTGTCATAAAATAATACCATTGTTCAATTCCGCAGGTGGAACTTGACATTGAAGCGGTTGTGAATAGTAACCTAAGGGTTTCTGTTCACATGAATAGTATTCCACGAAAACAATAGATTTTGTGTGAAACGTGTTTGGTCGGTAATTCAAGTTGAATTGCTAGTGTTTTGATGTCTAACCCGTGACTAATTACCTATGTAATGGATTAATATACATGACATATTTGTGTATGGATTTGAATCATGTGGTCACATGATTATGTACATGTGTTGTATAATTATCGTAATTGGCATCATGCATTGCGCGCGGGACACCCTAGAAGCGACATAGAGGCGAGTGCATGGAAACCGTGAGTGTGATTTTGGAGGTTGATTAATATGTAATTGTCGGAGGTATCTATAAATCAATGCGTCGGTCGGCCCAGTGTCTGTCGTTGATCAACAAATAAATCATCGGTCGGTCCGCTGCTTATATCAGGTGGAGGGATTGTCCACTATTTAAAAACAATATCTTTGTTTGAAATAATGTTTTTCTCGTACGTGGCTTAGGCGAAGTGTGAGGGTCGGTGAGGAATCGGGGTCCTAAGAAGTTGGTCATATGGTGTCCGTGGGATCACGCGACCTGCCCGAATGTGTGTTGTGCGGCTGGGGTGACTAACCCGTTTGGGAGTAATTTCCTTGCCCGGGTGATAGCCACACGTGAAGGTAATGGCCACCGAGCCACAAGCGTCTTCATCATCAAAAAACTGGCCCACTGGCCGGGTGCATCGTTGATATTTACGTGTGACCAGAGCATAAGGCTGATATGTTGTGTAAGTAATTATGCTGCTGAACTGTGGTATATAATTGAATTCATGGACAGTAGGTTTTGAGCCCAAGTAGGCTATTTCTCATGATTGATGTTTGGGACGGGTTATGTGGGTAGAGCTCCTAACACAAGGGACGCCATGTGTCATGAAGTGTTAATGAACCGACATCCCTTCTATTCAGGTTGTGAGGGTAGTCAACAGTTCCGGATGAAACGTCTATGCTATTTGTGATTATAACATCATATTGTGAATAAGACTAAATGCTGAACTTGGGTAAGGAGAATCGAAATATTTAATGCTTAAGAACTTGCCTCTTGTGAGTCTGAGCATGTCGAATATTTTTGGAATTGATGGTGCAGCGTGTTTACCCGTCTTGCATCAATTTGCTAAGATCCATATAGATAGTGAAGTTGTCCTATCCAATTTTGGTAGGATAGCGGTTTGGTGAAGATATTTCATTAATTGTCATGAGCGGCGTAATTTTACCTACCATTTCGGTGGGAAGTGGCGTATTTGGTTGTATTGGTTGGTCTGAATTGCTCTTACCTATGAGTTTTTTGTATTTTATAGACTCTATCATTTTGGTGATCACTTTTGTGGGTCATTTGATGGCTTGAAGAATTGAGCAATTTACTTATCTTTGTTTGTGCATATTTTTGACATTTGTTCTCCTTTTTATTTTTCAGCTTTGAGTTTTTCCTTAGTTCTTTGCTTTTATCACAAACTTAATGGGACTAATTACAGCAATGAGTTAAATCTCTCATGATGAATTTGTGATTTTGAAACCGAACTTGACTTTGAAAGTTGAAGCTCCTCCAAAACCCACTATTAAGAGTTCTATAAGTGAGAAAAAGTCCTATAAGGATTGAGACTATTCTAATAGTTGTTGTTTGAATCACATATGCTAGCTTCGCCATCCCTCAATTATTTCAACTTAATATTCTCCTTCTTAATTGTTTCTTAGAATGAGTTGAGAATAGATGTGGGAGATAGGTTGAGCTTTCGTCAAATTTATATATAAACGTGTAGAGAGGGTGAAGGAAGAGAATGATAATACCTTTTATGTTATAATTTTGTTTATTCATCAAATTGAAGTTTTATGTTTTTTTCCTTAGATATTGGTTTCAATGATGATGTTACATTGACAATCAATTAGAGATTTCAATGCATTAATGTTTCATATGTTTTAAATTATTTTAGACCCTATATGCTTTTGAAATAATAATAATTATATGTATTATGAAAAAAGCTATCAATTATCAGCGCACTTGCTTACAACTTTTTTATAAAGAAAAGCTTACAACCTTTGTTCAGAATGTATTAAAAAGATTAGTATTCTCAAAATATGATCATTATAGAAAATATAGACTACAATTCCTATTAAATTTCTATTGTCAGTGCCTTTACATAAAGAAAAATGTAGAGTTTTTATTCTTTGTTTTGTCTTTACCACGTCTCTTCTACTTCTCTGTTTTTGGCGGGTGTAAATACGGTTCAAATTTTCTATTTAATAATTTCTTGTCTCAAACATTTACAGGCTGTTTTGGAACTCACGAAAGTACTAATTGGGAATGAAAATAGAGTGAAAAGTTTATAGAAGGAAAATTTGAGGACAATAAAAAACGGGTTTAAGTAATAAATTGAGAGGGTTGACCGAGTTTCCTTTTTAACTTCGGGGACCCTCTGGCACTCTGATTTGAAAAAAAAAAACATTTTATTTTTTCTAAACCTTTTTAAAAGTGAATCCGTGGAGCGAACCCATTAATACAATTACGTTTTCCATTAAAATCTTACATAAAACATAGTGCAGGACAAATTTTTTCTTTTTAAACATTAAACCCCTTATAGCCAAATCGACGGGATTTCCTACGTTTCACGGACAAGTCCCATATTTACAACGCACAATAATAAAACAATTTAATTTACTCCACATCGACAATGGTACATCAAGTCACTACAATAATTTCAAATCAAACATTAAAATCATTTTACGAACATATAGATATATAAACAATCTTTTGAAACTTATATGCATTACAAAAATAAAGATTAATGCAAGTAGTTATTTACAATAAAAACTACATTTTTTTAAAAAAGGTAGTGCCGTCACGTGGCGAAGTGTCAGCGGAGGAGGATCTGCGACGCACGTCGGTCACGCCTGGCTTGTTGCATAAAACATTTGGAAAAAGGGTGAGCTAAAGGAGCTCGGTGAGAGTATAGTTCCTTATGCGGAAAATAAAGTTTCCAAATATAGTTCAAATACATATTATGCAAAAACAATTGTATGAGATTTATTTCCATAAACATTTTACTTTGCATTCTTTTCCTTTCTATTCAAATACAATGTGTAAAACAATTGTATAAACATATCCTTTCCATAAACATTTGTTTTTTTCTGCCATATAGATCAAATACAATGTGTAAAGCAATTGTATCAACATATTTTCAATATACTTTCTTTTCCTTTTTGAATCCATCATATCAAATGGAACGCATCTAGTTAACCGGTTGGTCCATAAAGAACCTCAGGAAAGCAGTCTTACGATCGGTGATGCGGCCCAAAAGGAACCTCACGAGAAATCGTGTCATGCGGTAACCGTTAGCCATGAAGAACCACGGGAAACGGTCTTGGTCGCCGATGTAGCGAGACGCCGATATATCGTGTCTTTCTTTTAAATACCATTTCACTATGGAATAAATCACAATATACGTTGGTAAACTTTTCGTACTTTACACATGTATGGCAATATGCATCACTCTTTCCTTCCCTACATAAAAAATCCTATTTCCGGTAACACCATGCATTAAAGTACTTTGGTGTTAGGAAACACCTTTAACCTTTATCTTTGTAACATAGGGTAACCATGGTTCAAACATTTCATATAAACATGTATATATAAGTATACATTCTACTTAAACATTTCATTTCATATCTGAGCCACAAATAAACTACTTTATAAAACTATGGAAACCATAATCATTTCCATATTTCTGAACATAATTTAAAGTCGAAAACCACATTTTTTTTCATTTGAGCGTTTATAACCATAGATATGAAAACATATACATTGGTAAAGCATTAATATATATATATATATATATATATATATATATATATATATATATTCATAAACATTTTACATTTTCTCGCGCCCAGTTATTTAAGCCCTTTCCTCCTTTAAAAACTTTCCCACCTTTGTCCCTTAATCACTTCCTCCTATAAGGCATTATCCACTTTAAATCCATTAGCATTCACTTTACCTTAATTCTATACTTTCCATACATGTAACATTTCGACATGTTTGTGCATCCTATTCACATTCATGTATTCATATATTCATATCATTTTTTGCGTATTCACATCATGTCTTAAATCCTATTCATATGCTTCCTATATTTCTATCATATATATCTATACATGTCTCTATATATTTCTATCATGTATACATCTATTCGCTACGGTATTTCACTATTCATGGCACTATTCATTCGCATGTTACTATTCGTTTCACGTGTTCACTATTCACGCCCACACACACGGGTGTTTGCCTATTAATAATTACTATTCATTTCTGATATTTATGCACTATTCATTACGTATTTACTATTCATAGTACTATTCATGTGAGAAAATCGAACCTTAGCGAAATCAGTGATTTCTATTACCCACTTGTAGCTCATTGCGTCGGCGCTTTAACTCTTGGTCCGACAAAATTATGACCGTCGAGCGATGGAATTTGAGAAAAACGAAACATAGGATTTTCCGGACTTTTCTTGGAATCACCAGTAAATCCCGTGTTTTTTTGGTTCCCACGCGTAGCCCTCGTCGAGTAGATGAACTTTCGTTCTTGGCCCGACGAATTCCAATGGTCAGAACTCCGTGAATCGAAGAAAGAAGTTTATAAAATAAAAAATAAAATAACTTTCTCTCACCGTATGTTCTTTCCTTTCATTTCTTTTATTTCATTTTATTTTTATATTAAATTTAAGGTGGGACCCACATGTCCCCTTTGTCCCTCTCGATCCGTTTAAGCGAAAACAGTAATTTATTTAAATGGGTTTTGGTTCCATTTATCTTGATGAATATTCTTTAAATATTTGACATTTTGGGGATTTTCTAAAAATCTCGTTTTTGGGATCAATGCACATCGCCTCGAATTATTAAAAATCGAAACGTCTCGAATTCAATGAGATTTAGTGGGTAACAATTTCATGAGAGCAAGATTCAGATGGTGGAAGTCCGTTTTGTCATCTAGAGATACAGAAAAATTTCAGATTTTTCTATGACAAATTACCGTTTGCCATTTTTTTAAAATTATTCACTTATAACATAATTTCGTTTTCATCTATTTCCTTCTTTGGACTCAATAAATTTATTATGAACATTTTTTTTCGAGGTTGTTTTTCAAAATTACTATTCATTTTTATTTCCCGATTCGAATATTTAAATGATCAAAAGCGAAATTTACTATTCATAGGCTATAAGTCGGGGTCTTACAATTCACCCCTTCTTATAAAAATTTCGTCCTTGAAATTTAAATATCATGCCGACTAAAGCGGTGTGAATGCGAGTTTGGCATCGATTTTCACGTTCCCATGTTGCTTCCTCTGCGCGTGATTCATCCCACGACACCTTCACCAAAAGGAATCTTTGTTCCAAAGAACACAGTC
The DNA here is from genome assembly GCA_016808115.1 of Tetrastigma voinierianum. Lineage (NCBI taxonomy): Eukaryota > Viridiplantae > Streptophyta > Magnoliopsida > Vitales > Vitaceae > Tetrastigma > Tetrastigma voinierianum. The sequence goes on along the minus strand of JAEQBH010007261.1, from coordinate 3,053 downwards.
CATTCGATCAGCAATGCAGGCAGGTCTTTCTTCAAGGAAATTAAAGTCTTCTTTCAATTCAGCTAATTGATCTCTTAACACATGTGAAGGATGCGCTATAACTTTGACGCCAGAGCATGAAAGGCGTCACGTATTACGGCGGTCGGTGGCAACCTCAAGCGAATCTGCCACTCCCGATTCTTACAATCTCATAGGTCAGTATAGCGAGGACCCAACTTCCCTTTCTTTCGAATGCAACACCCCTTTCGGGTGATATCTAAAAATACGTCCACCACCTGGAAATTCCAGATCTCTCAACGATTTATCCAACCTCTATAACTTTTTTGTCGATCTTGTGCTAGCTTTAATCTATCCCTGATAACCTTTGACACACCTACCTTCCGGCGGCGGGGTGCGAGCCCTCACGAATCGGCCGTTATACGCGACTGAAATCCGCATGAAGCCCGAAGCGTATTGCTTTCTTAAACCTCCTATAAAAAATTTTTCTTTTTATTTATAACTTAGTTTGGTAAAATATAGCGATGGAAAAACACCGACATGCGGTGCACATAGTCCTAATTTAAATCACAGCGTATACATCCAGTGATTTACTCTAAATCCATATATCCAAACATGGCAACCTGACATACAACACATTCTCACAATACTAAACTATGTACATACATATGTTCCATTATACAAATTAATGTATTTCTTCTGAAAATATAATTAATACTGCAAATACTACTTATGCGTGTGGGACCAATCTATTGTGCTCAGTCTTGCCATTACTGTGCACGGAATAGTTTGTAAATACAAAATAATATGACTAAGCATTTCGGTGAGTGTATGCTATTATAAAGGGTTTTACTTTTTAGGAAAACATCTCAAACCACTGCTTTTTAATTATTTGCCATAGCTTTACTTTGCTTTGCCTTGCGCTTTGAAGTTTCTAAAACTTTTCTTTGCCTTTGAAAGTTTCTAAAACTTTTCTTTGCTTGCCCCTTTTGTGCACTTGCTTTTAAAAGTTTATAAAACTTTTATGCGCCAAACTTTGTTGTTTTCTTTTCTTTAAAAGCTTGTAAACTCCTTTATTTCTTGCTTTACTTAAGTTTATAAAAATTCTCATAATTTTTCTTGCTTGTGCGCCTCTATCTTCTTGCTTGAAAAGTTTCTTGAGCACTTTCACAAACCATTTGCTTTAAAAAAGTTTCTCAAAACTTTTCATAAAAGCAGGGCTTTGGGCTCAGCAGCGGTATGCTTTGAAAATAAAGCAGAGCACGGCTCAATCGTTTTGCCTTTAAAATCACGGGAGCTTGGCGTATTCGTTTGAAATCTAAAGCGGGAGCACAGGGCTCGCGGTTGCCTTTAAAACTCTCGAAGCCTACAGGCGTGGAACCAAATGATTGATTTTTCAAGGCGTATATCATGCTTGTAAAAACGCCAACCAACTGGAGAACTGTGCTATACCCTAGTGAACACGGGAACACGTACTCAACCATGGAGTGGGACCTTTGTCGGCGTCACCTTTCGGTGAATATGGTGGAATTGACCTCGTACCATCACCATGCGCCCAGTTAGAGCTCGCAACCTTGCCCTTATACATGTACCCGGTCTCCCTTTAAATGCATGATGTATGTCACAAGTTTGCCAGGCCGGGCAAAACTTCTGATGCATGTATGAGATCCTAACACCAGTGCGCGTGCCGAATACTGATTTGCTGCTTGAACTAAAGGGAAGGCCTGTTTTAAATAAATTTTCTTTGCTTGCTTGCGCTCTGTAAGGCCGGTTTTGCAATTTAAAAACCATTTGCCCCCTTTGCCTTGCTTGAAAAATGGTTTAATTATTGAGAAACCATTTGTACTTAGTAACCTTGCTTGGCAAATGACATTATTCAAAACCATTTGCTTGCCTTTCACTTTAACTTAAAAATTGGTTTTTACAATTTAAAACCAATGCTTGCTTTTAAAAATGGTTTAAGCTATTTAAAACCATTTGCTTGCTTTTTATCTCGACACTTCTTGAAAATGGTTTACTCAAAACCCATGAAATACCGATGTAAACGGTTTATAATAATAATAATACACTAGTATTTGGAAAATGAGTTTAGAACACTCACCTCTTTGCTTGCTAAACTTGAGAGCACAGTTCCACACTCCCGCCTTTACTTTTAACTGCGCTCAACCGAAGATATGACGCCAAATTATTCGCCTATACAATCGCATAACTTAACTTTACTCCTTATATGGTAGCTATCTCTCTGTTTCTTTTAAAGCTTCAGGTGCTAAGGGTTCTATTCCAACTAGAATCACCCAATTGAACAGAAACAACGGAACTACTCTATGTCCAAAGTTTGGAACGAGTGACTTGCTACATGGCTTTGGCTTTTTTGATGAATTTTTGAACCGTAGAATCAGAATTGGCGTTTATTTGTTTAGGTTTGGTTTTCCTTGAAGTCTAGTTTAAGTAGCTTGAATCACTCAAATCCGATAAGAAATAAGCAAGTTGCCTTGGCCCAAAATCTGTGGCCGGTGACTTAGAAGCGAGAGCGGGATACAGTAATACCTGAACATGTATCTTAGGTGCTGGCCTCTGGTGGGGTGTACCGGTACACCTATTTCCCAATAACGGTACACCTTCAATTTGCCAGGTTACCTTCTTTTGCCACTTTTTGCTACCAATTAACATCATACAACTTCATAAATTTCATATACGCAAAAATTATCATGGAATTCATCTTAAAACCACTTCATGACTCACTTAAATTGGTGGTTTGGAACCTCAAACCACAAAACAGGTGAAAATCCAGCTCAACCTAGGTCCCACCAATTCTTTTAAACATCATATATAATTTGATGATTCCATGTTTATTTTCCACCCTAATTGGGGTTTTTTATACCATAGCTTTAACAGTTCAAAAAGGTTCATGTGTGAGCTTTGCACAAAACCTAGACCAAAGAGATCTATTCTCCTTACCAAAGCCCTAGAATCCAAAATACATTTGATCCTGAACAGGCATACCTTTTGATCTTTTTTGATTCTTCTTGCCCTCTCCTTCTTCCTTCTCTTCCTCC